>JAKVIS010000036.1:0-252325 GCA_033119425.1 Bufotes viridis | reverse complement strand
GTCCAGACTCTGAAAAGTACTTCTGTCCCTTAAAAAGTAACCTATGGTTTGCTTTCTCAGTTACATATTCCTTCAGAGAGTGACTAGCCTTCTGCATCTCTTCTTTATTATATTCAGTAGATTGATCGATAAATTGTTCCGTTGTGGAAGCCACGATATCGGTCAGGTCTTCCTCTCTTTTTTTAAATGATCTCCTCGCAGCAGTGATATCACTAATAAGAACCCCCCTAAGATATGCTTTCAGAGCGTCCCAGACAAAATTGATGTTAGCGGAGGGGAGATTCACCTCCCAAAAGGAAGATACATGTATTTTAATAGACTGATAATTATCCATAACAGTAAGCCAGTACGGGTTCAGCTTAAAGGGTTTCTGTCACCAGGATTACACATTATAAGCTGTCTGACATTAGCTATGTGCTAATGTCAGATCAGCTTGATAATGTGCTTTATATGTATTTCTGATGTATATTTAGGCTAAAAAACGTCTTTTTATAATATGTAAATTAGCCTCTAGGAGCAGGGTGAAGGAGCTGCTCCTAGAGGCTCCGTGCGCCAACCTGCTGCCACGCCCCTTCTTTCTTTGATTGACAGTGCCGGGCAGCGATCCTCTCCTGTCTCCAGGACTGTCTCCCTGCTAAATCCTGCGCCGCCGCTCTGTATTCGGCGCAGGCGCGGTGAGCTGAGGACGCTGGTGCCTGCTGTCCTCAGCTCACCGTGCCTGCGCCGAATACAGCAGCGGCGGCGCAGGATTTAGCAGGAGACAGTGCCGGAGGCAGGAGAGGATCGCTGCCCGGCACTGTCAATCAAAGAAAGAAGGGCGTGGCAGCAGGTTGGCAGACTGAGCCTCTAGGAGCAGGGGCAATGCCCCCTGCTCCTAGAGGCTAATTTACACATTATAAAAAGACGTTTTTTAGCCTAAATATACATCAGAAATACATATAAAGCACATTATCAAGCTGATCTGACATTAGCACATAGCTAATGTCAGACAGCTTATAATGTGTAATCCTGGTGGCAGAAACCCTTTAAACCAGAATCCCCTATTGTCTTTATTCTCCCCAATGCGAACCTCAATTAAAACTGGTGAATGGTCTGAAACTTACCCCGTATCGCATCCTTTTAATGTTATTCAAGTTATTCTCATTAGTAAATGCCAAATCAATCCTAGACATTGCTCTGCCTCCTCTGCTAACACATGAATACACTCTCTTTCCTCCGCCAACATGTTCCCATATATCCACCAATCCAACTTCCGTACAGAACTGAGGCAGCGGAGAATTACAAATATTCCTTCCACGATCTGCGTCTAGAGTTAGACTGTCCTTTTTGGGATCCATAACAGCGTTAAAGTCTCCTATCAGAACAAGCCGACATTCCGGTTTCTTTTCCAAAAAAAGCAATAGTTGGGTGAGTGGATACATAGAAAATGGCGGTGGTAAATAGAAAAAAGCAAGAATGTAACTATATCCTTGGAGCCTCCCATACAGAAAAATAAATCTGCCCTGATTATCTATTTAAGATTCTATTAAGGAAAAATCTATGGAATTATGAATCAGAACCGATACGCCCCTAGAGGCACTGCTAAAAGTAGAATGGTAGGATTGGGAATGCCATCCTGTCATCAAACGGGACAAGGTCTCTTCAGTGAGATGGGTTTCCACTATACAAATAATTGCGGGAAGATATCTCTTTACTGCATCCATAATAGCTTGCCTCTTAATCCTTTCCCCAAGACCTCTGACATTCCACGAGACGATTCTAACCGACATCAATTTAAGAAGGAGAAAAAAAAAAAAAAACACCCTTCCCTGCAGGTTGAATTCCCTCCCCCATTCCCTTTCCCCCACACCTTTGGTCCGCCTGATCTAGTCAGCAAACCTCTACCTTCCGGCCATTCCCCCCCCCCCCGCTAATCCCATCCTCCCTCCATCCCCTCCGTCGCTTATTATAAAAAGGCCCATTTGCTCCATCCACTCCAACGCTTGTTGCGGTTTCTCAAAAAATTGGATAGTCCCGTTGTAAATCATTTCGCTGGATACTGTAAAGAATATTTAATGTCTTTTGACGCCAAACGTTTTTTTATCTCGCTGAAGCTTCTTCTTTTTTCCTGAGTCTGTCGAGCAAAATCAGGGAAGAATAACAATCTAATGCCTTGATAGTCAATGGGTGAGCATTCTCTTGCCCTTCTCAATATCGTATCTCTATCCATGGATAGTAATAGTTTCATTAGGATTACTCGCGGCGGCCTCCCTCGAGTGGGTTTTCCCCCTGGGATCCGGTGGGCTCTTTCTATTTGAAACATGGAGGAGAAATGTTCGCTGCCCAGGTTTTCAAAAATTACCTCCTTAAGTTGTTCAACTAGCTGCCTACCCTCAGCTCCCTCTGGGAATCCGACCAAGCGGATATTATACCGCCTTGATCTATTTTCCAAATCCTCCAATTTATTTTGTAGGAGGTGGTTTTCTGAAGCAAGAGACAAAGTCTTAGATTTTATCATATCCATATCGGATTGGAGAGAGCTAACCGTCTTCTCCATATTAAGTACTCGATCCCGGATCTTGGTCAGGTCTTCTCTTGTTAGGGATATATCACTCTGCATTGACCCTAATTGAATAGACATCTTTTGCGCTAGCATACCGTTTTTTTCCACGGCACACTAATTTTTTTCCAGAGCTGGGGGGTCTTGTTCAGTTTCTGCTCGCGCTGAAGATCTTTCTTCCCCTCCTTCCTGATCTACTAACCCATCCTCAAAGAATTCTTCAACTTGAAGGGTTTTAGCAGTTTTCTTAGGGTTGATACTTATTTTCCCTTTAAATAACCCCTTTTCATTGAGGGAGGGGGATTTCAGAAACTTATCTATTTTTCCCTCTGGTGTCTTGGTCCCCACTTTTGTTCCAGAGGAATCAACCGACCGCCGCTTTGGGGCCATTGTTCGTATAAGGCCCTCTTCAGTATATATATATATATATATATATACTTTAGTTTATTTTAGTGATTAGGAAATCCCCTTTTATTTATTTTTTTTATTTTTTTCCTCCTTTTTGTATCTTTTTCTTTCTTTTCTCTTTTTTTTTTCTTTTTCTCCTTTTAGGGATTTTTTTTTTTTGTTCCTCTTTCCTCTTTTTCCTTATCTTGTATGTTTTTTTTATTTTTTTATATTCCTCCTTTCTCCACTATTCACACCCGCATCTGCTCTGCTTTCAGCGCTGCTCTCCTCCCGCTCTGACTTCAGTTTAATTTAATTCCCTTTTTTATTTTTTTTCCTTTACTCTCCTTTAAAATACCAAACACCAGAGCCTATAATATTAGGCAAAGTCACACAGAGACAGAGTCACATAGCCAATACAGGACTTATAAGCAAAAAGCAAAGCAAAAGAGGCAAAAAGGAGAGCCAAAAAGGCTTTTTTTTTTTCTCACGTGTCCAGCATCCAGAAGCAGGAAAGCGGAGATGAACAGGAGAGCAAGCCAGACCGAGGCAGGAGGAAAAGAAGCCGGATGACCGAAGCACAGTGAATCCAACCCAGCAGAGCAACAGGCAGTGAAAGTGGATGGGGAGACGGACACACACTCCCTGCAGGCGGCAGCAGAAGGATGGCAGGCGGAACCCGAAACTCTCAGGACACAGAGGACAGGGCAGCAGAGGACGACATCGGGGAAGTCCGGAAGCACCCAGAGACAAGCAGCAGCGGCGGAGTGCAGGGGATCCGACGCCCCTCTCCGTGGGTGGCACCAGGAACGAGCGGCAGCGGCAGAGCGCAAGGGGTCCTCCCAGCTCAACAACGGCAGCGGCAGCAACAGACGGCACCAGGACAGGCAGCAGAGCACCAGGATCCGGCACCCTTCCTAGGACGGCAGCAGCAGGCGGCAGACGGCAGGCGGCTATCAGCTAGCGGCAGGCAGTAGAGGGCTTAGATATACCCCGGGCCCAGAGAATCAGCCGGGGAGTCAAGGAGCAGGAGAACGAGGAGGGGGGAGGAGGGCAGAAGGAGGAGAGCGCGACGTGGCGTGTTCACGTCATCACACCCTATCCACCTTGGCAATGCTTAAACATAAACAAGTTGTACCACATTTAAGCTTCAATAATTTGTCCCACATTTCCGCTATACTCTTTTGGCCGACATTTCTGCCTCAATAGCTTTTCCCACAGTTCCTCTTGACTCTTTTGGCCCACTTTTGGGCTTCTGTAATTTGTCCCACATTTGCGCCTCAATAGCTTTTCACACATTTATGCTCGATCCCAATTTTTTTTTTATACATTTATCTCCCTTAAGATTGGTCTCTTTTTCTCACGCTCCCTCTCTGGCCTAGAACCCTGATTGCCCGCCACCTGTGATCACCATGGTAGGAGAGTAAAAGAACATCGAAAGTTGATAGAGCAGATATCAAATTGGATCGTGAACATCACGGGGACGTGCGACATGGTGGGGCGGTAAGAGTGCGCACGCCTACATGAACTGACTGCCTGGGGTCAGCCCCTGCAACTTCTGGAAGAGGGGTTAGGTGGTCACTTGGACCTAGCGTAACCTTTGCAACCTCTCTGACTAGTAATAAGTAAAATGCAATCTCAATTAATCACTTGGGAACATGCAACTTATGGGTCTCCAAATTGGGCACATGGCCTGAGCTTGCCGTTTACCCCTTGGAGGTGCTGGCATGCCCTGCAGCCAGTGTATTGTCTGAACGTGTGTTTAGCATGACTGGAGGTGGTTATCACAGGTTAAATTTCCCAATGTCCGGCCGTAGCAGCATGACGTAGGACGTAGACGTGCTGCGGCTCCTCCCGCTGGTCTCCCTTCCTGCCTCCTCTCTCCTCCCGCTCCCCCCCCCTCTCTCGCTGATCCATGGCGGCACGAGTTGGTTGCGCTCCCGTACCCACGGTGATACTGCACTCCAGGTGATAATTGGGGGGTGCATCCTCGCTGCGGCTGCCGTTCCTGGGTGCTCCGGCAAGTTATATGGGGCCAGGAAAGCCTGAATCTGCCTGAACCTGATGGGCGACACTTGTGGGAGCGGAGGTTAATCTGGTGGCGTGGAGTTTGCCTGAAACAGCTGGGTGATACACGTGGGAGTGGAGGCAAATTTGGCAGCGTCTGTATCATTGTCGGCCACGACTAAAAACCAGGTGTGTGCTGACTACATAACGGCAGTGGCGGCTGTGGCAGCACTTGAATGGAGCGTCTCTTGTGATGGGGAAGAGAGGTCAGCACGAACTATACGCTGAGACGGCATGCTGGGGCACCGTGGGGTGAAGTGCTGAAGATCCTGCTGAGGACCCTGTGGATTATGAGTATCGCTGGGAGGCTCACATTTCATTTGCTCTACCCGTCCCTATGAGGAAGTAACTTGTCACTGAGAGGAGGCTACATATCGTCTCCAAATGGCCGACGCCAGCGTTATGGGTGAGACCGCTCCTTATTAACTTTATTTCCTATTGATAAGTTCTTGGAACTGACTGTACAGTGCGGCGCCCTGCTCATCAGTAGGGAACTGAGGATTGGTTTGTTGGACGGGGCGCAGCAGAGCGCAGTCCATTGGAGCGGTCTTTCTCCCCTCTTTTTGCCCCCCCCCCTCCACCTTCCCTACCCCCCCCCCATCCCTTTATTTCTTTGCTAAAAAGTGTGGTCCTTAGGGGCCCGCAGAGCCCCTATACGGACTTGGATTCTTGCATGGGGATTCTCCTTAATTGTTGCAAGGACGTTGGACCATAAGGTCGTGGACAGTAGAGTGGACACTGCAAATAACCGCAAATAACTTTAAACCTTTTTTTTTTTACTCCGTTCCCCTCCGGAAAGGAAGGAGGGTAGGACTGAGCTCGAACTACGTGGCCTATTGGTGCTCGGGAGTCTTGGGGTTCCCCCTTATAGTAATAGGGGTAGGACATTATGCCACCAAAAAATCGGAAATCTGGGGGTTTAAGTCCCAATTGGGTAGGAGGAGTGGGTAATAGCCCCCAGGGCAGGATAGACAAGTTTCTAAGATCCTCCCCTATCAAATCTAGGAGTATGCTGAAAAAGGGAGGTCAGCCTCCAACTCCGGAGGCAGAAGTTGCTGGCTATAAGATGCAGGGCAGCTCCCAAATAGGAGTAAAGGAAAAAGAAGGGGTGGAGAACATGGCCCAAAAATTAGAGGATATTTTTGAGGTAGTTCAAACCACCAATAAAACGGTAACGAATTTAGCAGTGTCAGTAGCCACCTTGCAATCAGATGTGACAATTATCAGAGATGAGATGTCCAAATTAAGAACTAAAGTAAAGCAGATGGAGGGGGAAATGGTGTCTATGATAAAAGATGTAGAAAAATGTAAGGGGCAGTTAAAGGCAAGGGAACAGGAGTTCGGCGAACTCCGGGATAAACTCACAGACCTTGAAGATCGCTCACGTAGATATAATTTGAAATTTGTGGGGTTTCCGGATGGCGCCGAACAAAATAATCCGGTCAATTTTATTCAAGATTGGTTCATTCGGAATTTGAAGCTGGAGGAGAGGGCCTCGACCTTCTGTGTAGAACGTGCACACAGAGTTCCTTTTAAAAAGCCTGCTATCGGGGCTCCTCCACGAATCCTCCTGATTAAAATGCTTTGCGCAAGTGACAGGGACTGGGTCCTGCGCCGGAAAAGAAGGAGGGGTTGGTGATGTGGAAGAGGCAAGTGGATCATGTGGTCTTACGAGCCAAGTGGGAGGTGGGTTGGGGGGGGGGGGAAGGGTTGACGTCGATGTATTCCACCACAACTCCCTTAAGTGTGCCCCTTTTTTGTTATGGTACAAGAATATAGAATACTAACCTGGAACGTGCGCGGGCTAGGAGACAGAATAAAACGGGTGGCTGTTTTTGATGCCATCAATAAACATCTACCCGCAATAGTCGCCGTTCTAGAATTCTAGAATCGCATGTGACTAGAGAGAACAAGCTCTTCTTGGGCAGGAGGTGGGCTAAATGGGAGTATCACTCCTGCTACTCGTCCTACTCGAGGGGAGTAAGTGTTTATATACATAGGGATGTGGACTTTGTCCCACTGGATGTAAGTGTGGATACTGAGGGTAGATTTGTTTTTATGCATGCGATCTGGTACGGGAAGGAAGTCATTATGGCTTTTGTTTATATCCCCCCTCCTTTCTCCAGGAAGGTTTTGATAAGTTTAATGGAATTTACAGAAGGAAAAGGGAGGTGTCCGCTGATAGCGGTGGGTGACTATAACTGTGCTATGGTCCCGGAGGTAGACAGGATTACATCTTTAAATAAGGTCAAACAGTGCTGTACACCATTGTTCCAATTCTGTCAGGAGTTTAAATTAATAGATGTCTGGCGTAAGATTTACGGTCAGAAGAAAGCGTTTTCATGCTTTAGCGCTACTTACAGCTCTCTCTCAAGGATTGATTTGGCCCTTGTGAATAAAGAAATGGTAGAGCATGTTGTTAAAATGAAATATGAAGTACATGGGTTGTGGGACCACTCTCCGGTTTTAGTAATTTGTAAGGGTACCTCTCAGTTAGGAAGCCGCTCGTTTAAGTTGAATCCCCACTGGTTAAAAGTGTTGAATGAGGTGGAAGAAGTAGATAAAATGATTGAAGAGTTTTGGCGAGTTAATATAGGATCCACTCATATCCATTACGTTTGGGATGCGCTAAAAGCATTTTTGCGAGGGATTTATTATAGTAAGATTAAAACGAAACGCGCTACCTTTTTTCAACAGGAGAAAGAGCTGTTAAACAAAATAAAAAGGGTGCAAAACGATCTCGAGAAGCAAAATACAGAGGCCCTTAGAAATAAATTTAAAGAGGTAATGCATCAATATAGACAAATGCAGATTACCAAGACACAAAACAAGTTATTTTTTCAGGGACAAAAACGTCTCTTTGAAGTGGGCCGTCCGAGCAAGTTCCTTTCGGCTTTAGTGTCTAACCGAGAAGATCCTATCAAAATTAACACGATCAAAAGTAAAACGGGCACAGTAATTTCAGATAATGAAATGATCCGAGAGGAATTTGCAAATGTTTTCTCAGCCTTGTATGCCTCAGAATGCGGTTACAATGAAATAGATCTCTGTAACTATTTAGATAAAATTTGACTTCCCAGCCTGGATGAATCGAACTCCGAAGGGCTAAGTAAGCCGATTCAATTATCGGAACTTCAGGAGGTGATATCGCAGGTTAGACTCAACTCATCCCCGGGTAATGATGGGCTCCGCTTTGAAGTTTATAAGTTTCATGCAAAGACCCTGCTACCTATGTTCTTGGAGGTTCTTAAGGAATCTCTGTGTTGCGGATCTCTCCCTCCGTCCTTTAGGGGAGCGGCGATCGTCCTCATCCTTAAGAAAGGGAAGTGCTCCAGCGAGGTGGGTTCATATAGACCCATCTTGCTGCTGAACTCTGATTATAAAATTTTTGACAAAGTTTTGGCAAATCGGTTGAGGGAGGTCGCCGCTTCCCTGATCCATGGAGATCAGGCGGGCTTTATCCCTGGGAGACAGATTCAGGACAGCCTACTCAGGTTTTTTTTGAACCTCCAGGTAGGGGGGGAGGGTGACTGCTCCATCCTGTCGTTGGACGCTGTTAAAGCGTTTGACAGGGTGGAGTGGTCATTTTTATGGAAGGTGATGTCCCGCTTTGGTCTAGGTGAAAAGTATATAAGGATGGTTAAATTGCTGTATAGACAGCCTAATGCGGTAGTGAGGGTAAATGGGGTTAATTCGAGGAGGTTTGAACTTCGGCAAGGTACGAGGCAGGGCTGCCCGCTCTCCCCCTTACTCTTTGCTTTGAGCCTTGAGCCTTTGGCTGAAAGGATGAGGCAGGATCCACAAATTGTTGGGTTCGGAGTTGGGGGGGAAGCGGACAAGCTATTATAGAGGAGTTAGGTAGGTTTGCAGGACTGGGAATAAATTGGAATAAATCCTCATTATTGCCGTTAAATCGGGAGGTGCCCGAGGTAGATTATGATCTTGATGTGTTGCAGGTATCAGACCACATTGAATACCTGGGCATCAAGGTGGGTAAAAATTAGGTAGCTTTAATGAGTTAAACCTTCCACCGCTATTGGAAAAGGTTAAGGCCAAGGTTAGGATCTGGGGGCGCAAGCAGATAGGATGATGCTTATTAGATCTGTAATTTTGCCCCTTGATATCCAATTATGGCGGCCCCAATTTGGATAGAGGATAGGTTTTTTTTACCATCTAGAAAGATTGCTGAACGACCTAATCTGGGGAAGGAAGAGAGTTCGGATGAAGCAAATATATCTCTGGCTCGCTGAGAGGGATGGAGGACTTGCGATCCCATGGTTCCAGGGTTTTTTTAGTGCACAATTGCAAAGATGTTTGGTGATGGGTAATAATAGATTAAGGGAATTTTTGTCACAAAAAAATGGAGGATATATAGAGAACGTTTTCTTAGAGTTAGAATCAGGACAATTGGGTAAAAAGGAACCACCATGTATAATTAGGAGTACGATGCAAAAAGTATGGAACAGGTTGAAAAAGTTGTTGCAGATTTCACATGCACTACCTTTTTCGGTATTATGGAATAACACAAACTTAGTGGAATTTTTTAAAATAATGGATACGGAGTATTGGATTAAGAAAGATATCACGAAAGTGGGGGATATTGTAGGTTTGGAGGGCGTTAAGACCTATAAGGAATTAATTGGGACGCGGGGCACCTTTTTAGACATATATAGATATATGCAAATGAAAAACACACATATGATTGCACGGTTGATAAGGGCTATTTGAAGGTACAAAGAAATGGTTTCTTGGAATATTGTGCCGTAAGCGGGAGAGAGGATAAACATAAGATTTCCTATATTTATAGTAAATTAAGGGAAGCTTTGGCTGAAGTAACTACATTTAGAAGTAAGAGTAATTGGAACCGTGTATTGGGAATCCCAGAGGGGTGCTGGCCAGAGATATATTAGAACAGAAGGAGGGCAACACCCTCAATAAGTCACAGATTAATTCAGTTCAAAATAATACATGGGCTATACTATACACACAAAATGATAAATAAGTTTAAGGGCAATGATAGCTCTGTGCAGGAATGTTGGAAATGTGGAGACAAGGAAGCTGATCTATTTCATTTAGTATGGCAGTGTGTGGTGACACAGAAATTTTGGGGCCAAGTACTGGAATCCCTCTCTGAGTCAATTGGCACTAGTTGGAGACCAGATGGAACTTTCGCGATTCTGGGCCTTGGCACAGACAGGGATATAAAGGGGAAAATTAAGCAGGATTGGTTAAGAGGCTGTATGGTGGCTAAAGTATTATTAGTTAGGTACTGGGGAGTAGCGACTTCGCCATCACTGGAAGAATGGGAACAATTGATGTACCGTATCTGCATATATGAAAGACTGAGACCAAACAATTAAGGGGTTTAAGGTTCAATACAGAATAAGGATGTGCTGGTAAGGAGTTGGGGTAGGCCTTACTGATGGGGGGGGGGGGGGTTGCGGGGAATGCATCAACGTCACCTTGTTGGGGTGGGAAGGGGTGGTGATTAAACTTAATGGATGTGCTTTTGTTATTGAATTGGTCTGAGATGTATACTGGCACCAGAATAGGTTGTTGTTTTCTGTTCTGGTGAGTGAAATTGTATCTGAATATATTTTCTTAAATAAATAAAATAAATAAATAAATAAATCTTCCCTATCTATTATCCAAAAAAAATTCCCAATGTTTTGGGGTGTACCCTAATTTTAAAAATAAAATTTAAAACCAAAAAGCAGTGTAGGCTACCTCCTCCTCTTCCACCATCGCTTCCACCTACACTGCCACATCCACCGCCTCCTCAACCTCCTACTCCAAATGGACCTCGTCCTCCTAGATCAAGAGTATTATTTGTTATTTTTACCTATTATGTTATTTAAAGTCATTTCCCTATCCGCATTTGTTTGCAGAGCTCTTGCTGGCATTTGCAGCCCTCTAGCCCTTCCCATGACCTTTTTCCAGCCATTTTAGTGCTCAAAAGTTCGGGTCCCCATTGACTTCAATGGGGTTCGGGTTCGGGGTCAAGTTCGGGTCCCGAACTCGAACTTTTTTCCGAAGTTTGGCAGAACCTGTTGAACCCAAACATCCAGGTGTCCGCTCAACTCTACTCACCATGAGAATATATATATATATATATATACATACACACAGCGAGGTACAGATGTATGATGTAACCGGCTGATTTTGTGCGTTTTACACACATATATATATATTTAATATATATATATATATATATATATATATATACATAAACTGCTATCTTAATTCTGTTTTCCAGTAAAAGACCCCGTCCATCATTACATTACATACATTCCACACTTAATTTGCATTTGTTATGAGTTCTGAGTTGTTTGTCTAAATTCTGAACATTGTGTGATTACATGAGTTCCCATTCTCTCTGTCCGCCGCAGGCCTTCGACAGAGGATCTGGAGGTGGTCGTGTTGTCCGCTGAGGAGGAGGAGGGAGAGCAAGCTGGACGCTCCCAGCAGCAACAGCATGATGTGCCAGCCCCACCTGATGTGGGCAAAGAGGTGGAGATGGAAGAGGCAGGACCCTCCCAGCAGCCAGATTCCCCCCCCAGCTCCTGATGATGATGAAGAGGAGTAGGATGTCACCCGCCCCAGCCACAAGGGTAAATATTTGCACATAGCAATATAATTCTGTTTAAAATCCTAAAAGTACTGAATAATTGAAAAAAAAAAAATAATGCGGCAGATACAGCAGGAGCAAGAAGCCGGCATGCACAAGATGCGGAGTCTGATGTCCGAGCAGATTCAATAGATGGAGGTGCTGCACTTCAAACGGATGAAGGAGATGTTGGAACTTCATGACCAACTGAAAAAGTTGCCATAGAGGCATGTTTGTAAATAAATATTGTTTTTCTATTGTAACGTGTGCTTCCGTTTTATAATATTGTTTTGTTTTCGCGTATGTTTGAACAATAAGGTTGCAGTAAGGCCCCTTACAGTTAAACTCATCAGGATAAGGAAAGACAGTAGCAGCAGCAGCAGGTAAATGGTAACGGTGTAGTATAAGGCCTACACATACCTCTGCCAAAATCATCAGGACAGACAGCAGCATGTACATGGTAACGGGGTAGTAAAAGGCCTACCCATAGCTGGGCCAAACTCAATCAGAAAAGACAGGAGCCGGTTCTTTGGAATGGGCCCCCGCCAGACTGGGGCGACACCAAAAATAAACGTATACACCTCTGACAGCAGCAGGTTCTTTGTCTACAGCAGGAATGTGTTCCATGCATACAAATTGCAATATATTCCTTTGCCAATTTTTATAAAAATTTATATATTGTCACGAGGGTGTCAGGACTCACGTCTGACCCCGTTATACCCGAGGTCAGGAATTCGCAGTGGGTGGCTGCGCGCTCTATGTCTAAAGATCACGCTGTTACTTAATGGTAGCTTTCTGTGTTTGCCTTGCAATCCTTTTTGTCTCACTCGGGTATCCATAGATTCTTCTCCTCAACTGTTTCATGTCCGTCACTCCCAACCTCCTTATATTCCCACTTGTCTGGTTGCCAGATATAGAGCTTCCTGCCTGAACTTCTGTACTGACCCACTGGAGCTGTGTTGCTGTTGTTCCTGGTTGTCGTACCAGAGCATTACCCTCCTGTTCCCTGTTGGGCTTTTGTTGTCCGTTGTTGTCGCCCACCTGGGCTTATATGTTTCGTCTGTATTGTCTGCCCTCTCCCTGGTGTTTTCCTATAGTGTTAGTGGTGAGGAATAGTGCTCCCACTGCCCTATTCACTACTTAGGGCTCATCTTAAGGAAAGCCAGGGTTTAGGCACGTGATCGGTGTACGGGTGAAAAACCCATCTAGGGATGTCAGGACAGTCAGGTGCCAGCCTCAGGTGAGTTAGGGGTCACTACCCTTCCCTCTCCCTTTGACAGGGCTTTCCCTTTTCCCTCCCTTTGCGTCACACGTCTGTGATCGGCACGCCGGTCGTGATATTATATCTGACCCTTATTTTGTGTAGGTAAAAAAAAAAGTTCTCCCCCCTCCCTTTCTGCCTATTTAGAATCCAGTATGGATTCTATTGCTGCTTTGATAAAGCAACTTCAAGGCCTGTCTTTGGAGGTGGCAGGATTGAAGGTGTCAGTTCTCCAGCAACAGCAGCAATTGCAGCAGACCGCAAGCCGAGCGGTTGCTATGGGTAACCAGGTTGCTCTGGAACCCAAGGTTGTTCTTCCTGACAGATTTTTTGGGGGAAGGGACAAATTTGTGACGTTCCGTGAGGCCTGTAAGTTATATTTTAAGCTGCATCCCTACTCCTCTGGTAATAAAGAACAGCCCATTTTGCCCAGACTATGGGTTTGTCTTTCTGTACGCGACAGAGACCTATTCCCATATTCACTATTGACTCTGCTCCTCTGTCTCAGAGAAACCTCACTCATATTGTCCTTCGGGTAGGGGACCACCATAATGAGTGTCTTTCATGTTATGTTCTGAAGGGCCTTCCCTCTCCTGTGGTATTGGGTCTTCCCTGGTTGGTAGCGCACAATCCAGTGGTGGATTGGCAGGCCATGGAGATATTGGATTGGAGTGAGCATTGCAGAGAAAATTGCTTAAATTGCAATTGCTTAGTCGCCTCCATAGCTACTGTACTTACATTTGCTTTGGATTTTGAGGATGTTTTCTCTGAAAAGGGGTGTCAGAAGTTACCACCTCACCGTCCTTATGATTGCCCGGTTAACCTGATTCCATGTGCAAAATTACCCAAGACCAGGTTATATATTCTTTCGGGTCCCGAGAGACAAGCCATGAAAGATTATATCTCCGAGAGTCTGGCTAAGGGACACATCAGACCCTCTTCATCACCCGTGGCTGCAGGGTTTTTCTTTGTTAAAAAGAATGATGGGGGGCCTGTGTCCTTGCCTAGATTTCCGCGAACTAAACCGGATAACCATCCGAGACTCATACCCTCTTCCTCTCATTCCTGACCTGTTTAATCAGATTGCAGGTGCTAGGTGATTCTCCAAACTTGATCTTAGGGGGCCTACAATCTGATTCATATCAAGGAAGGGGATCCCTTTTCCCTCCCTTTGCGTCACACGTCTGTGATCGGCACGCCGGTCGTGATATTATATCTGACCCTTATTTTGTGTAGGTAAAAAAAAAAGTTCTCCCCCCTCCCTTTCTGCCTATTTAGAATCCAGTATGGATTCTATTGCTGCTTTGATAAAGCAACTTCAAGGCCTGTCTTTGGAGGTGGCAGGATTGAAGGTGTCAGTCCTCCAGCAACAGCAGCAATTGCAGCAGACCGCAAGCCGAGCGGTTGCCATGGGTAACCAGGTTGCTCTGGAACCCAAGGTTGTTCTTCCTGACAGATTTTTTGGGGGAAGGGACAAATTTGTGACGTTCCGTGAGGCCTGTAAGTTATATTTTAAGCTGCATCCCTACTCCTCTGGTAATAAAGAACAGCGGGTGGGAATTGTTATTTCCCTGCTACAGGGGGACCCGCAATCCTGGACATTCTCTTTACCCACTGATTCCCAGGCTTTCCGGTTAGTGGATGGATTTTTTGGGGCCTTGGTTCTCATATATGATGACCCTGACCGAGTCGCCCTGGCTGAGTCAAAGTTACGGAGACTCCTACAGGGAGATCTGCCAGCAGAGGAGTATTGTTCAGAGTTCCGTAGGTGGGCTACGGTTACTCAGTGGAACGATCCGGCTCTTAGGAGTCAGTTCTGCTCTGGGTTATCCGAAAGGGTTAAGGATGCGCTTGCGCTGTATGAGACCCCCTTTTCCCTTGATGCTGTTATGACTCTTTCTATCAGAATAGATAGACATCTTAGGGACAGATTGAAAAATCCTGAGCAATTAGTGACCCCTCCCAAGCAGCAGCTAGTCTGTACGGACCTAGACGAACCTATGCAGCTAGGAGGAACTACTTGTCAGGTCCGTCCTCCTGAGGCTCGCCGTAGGCATGGGGTTTGTTTTTTCTGTGGGGGGAGAAGTCATTTCATTAATGTCTGTCCTTCCATACCCAAAAACAAACGACCGTCGGAAAACTACTGACCCCTTATTGGCAGGTTTGTGGTGATATACCTAGATGATATTTTAATTTATTCGTCTGATCTGTCTGATCAGACAGGTACTGCAGATCCTACGGACTAATAAATTATATACGAGAATTGAAAATTGTGACTTCGCCGTTCAGGCGATACATTTCCTAGGATATCTATTATCTGCTTCAGGTTTCCGTATGGATCCTGGGAAGGTCCAGGCAATTTTAGATTGGGATCTTCCTGAGAACCTTAAAGCACTGCAACGGTTCTTGGGTTTCGCAAATCTCTATAGAAAGTTTATAAAAAATTATTCTGTGATTTTTCAAACCCCTTACTGACATGACTAGGAAGGGGACTGATTTTTCTAAATGATCTAACACCGCTAAAATGGCATTTTATTCTCTAAAGGAGAGGTTTACCTCGGCACCTGTACTAATCCAACCGGATGTCTCCCAGCCTTTTATTGTTGAAGTAGATGCATCAGAGGTTGGAGTGGGGGCTGTACTGTCTCAGTGTCCGTCTCCTGGCAAATGGCATCCTTGCGCTTTCTTTTCTAAAAAACTATCTGCAGCGGAAAGTAACTATGATATTGGCAATAGGGAGCTATTAGCTATCAAACTAGTGTTTGAGGAATGGCGTCACTTTTTAGAGGGAGCAATCCACGCCATCACGGTGATTACAGACCACAAAAACCTTCTGTACCTCGAATCAGCTAAGCGTCTCACCCCTAGACAAGCTAGGTGGTCTCTATTTTTTACCAGGTTTAACTTTATCATCACCTATCGTCCTGGGGCAAAAAATACCAAGGCAGATGCATTATCTCGTAGTTTCCCTGGAGGGGGTAATGTGGGTGATCCGGTACCCATTCTACAAAGAGGAGTGGTTGTCTCTGCTGTACACTCTGTTCTGGAGGGGAAGGTGTTAGAGACCCAGAGGGACGCCCCGGTCTCTTGCACCTCAGAAAAATTGTTTGTACTGTTAAACCTGTGTCTCAAATTATTAAAGGAACATTATAATTCAGCACTTGCTGGGCACCTGGGTAGTAAAGCAACCTTGATGCTACTGTCTCGTCGTTTTTGGTGGCTGAGGTTGCGATAGGTTGTAATGGATTTTGTGTCTACTTGTGCACACGCTAAAAGTCTCTCATACACGTCCAGCAGGGTCTTTATTGCCACTTGTCATTCCCAATAGGCCATGGACACATCTGTAAATAGATTTCATCACTGACTTACCTTTGTCTGCGGGTACAACGTTTATCTTGGTAGTAGTGGACAGGTTTAGCAAAATTGTACACTTTAATGCGTTACCTGCACTACCTAATGCTTCGGATCGGGGAACGCAGTTTATTTCTAAGTTTTGGAAAGCTTTTTGTTCCCATTTCGGGGTACACTTGTCCTTTTCCTCAGTTTTCCATCCTCAGTCGAATGGACAGACTGAGCGTACCAACCAAAACCTTGAGACATACCTAAGGTGTTTTGTGTCTGAAAACCAAGAGGTGTGGTCATCATACTTACCGTTAGCTGAGTTTGCTATAAATAATCGCCGTCAGGAATCCACTGGCAAGTCACCATTTCTTGGTGCATATGGTTTTCATCCCCAATTCTGTACTTTCAAAGAAGGGGGGTCATCAGGGGTTCCCGAAGAGGAACGGTTTTCATCATCACTTTCATCTTTTTGGCAGAAGGTGCAAGCTAACTTGAAAATATGGGAGGTAATTATAAAAGCATGGCTGATTAGAAACGTTCGCCAGGTACGGACCTAGGAGTTAATGACTGTGTGGTTGTCTACTAGGAATATTAAGTTAAAGGTTCCCTCTTGGAAACTGGGTCCTAGGTTCATTGGTCCCTACAAAATAGTAGCCATCATTAACCCCATGGCTTTTCACCTGGAGCTACCTCAGACTTTTAAAATCCATAATGTCTTCCATAAGTCGTTACTCAAAATGTATGTTGCACCTCTAGAACCGTCACCGCTACCACCCCCTCCTGTTATTGTTGATGGCAATCTGGAGTATCCAAAATTGTTGATTCTCGTCGGGTCCGCCACTCTCTTCAATATCTGGTGCATTGGAGGGGTTACGGTCCCGAGGAAAGAATGTGGGTACCAGCGTTAGAGGGAAATGCCAACAGGTTAGTTCGGGCTTTCCATGCCTCTCATCCTGAGAGACCTGGTCCTGAGTGTCCGGAGGCCTCTCGTGCAAAGGGGGGTACTGTCACAAGGGTGTCAGGATAACGTCTGACTCCGTTATACCGAGGAAGTCGCAGCGGGTGGCTGCGTGCTCTATGTCTAAAGATCGCGCTGTTACTTAATGGTAGCTTTCTGTGTTTGCCTTGAAATCCTTTTTGTCTCACTCAGGGATCCGTAGCTTCTTCTCCTCAGCTGTTTCATGTCCATCACTCCCAAACTCCTTATATTCCTCCTTCCCACTTCTCTGGTTGCCAGATATAGAGCTTCCTGCCTGAACTTCTGTACTGACCCACTGGAGCTGTGTAGCTGTTGTTCCTGGTTGTCGTACCAGAGAATTACCCTCGGGATCCCTGTTGGGCTTTTGTTGTCTGCTGTTGTCGCCCACCTGGGATTATATGTTTCGTCTGTATTGTCTGTCCTCTCCCTGGTGTTTTCCTTTATTGTTAGTGGTGAGGACTAGTGCTCCCACCGCCCTATTTACTACTTAGGGCTCATCTTAAGGAAAGCCAGGGTTAAGGAAAGTGATCAGTGTACGGGTGAAAAACCCATCTAGGACATCAGGGCAGTCAGATGCAAGCCTCAGGTGAGTTAGGGGTCACCACCCTTCCTTCTCCCTTGGACAGGGCTTTCCTTTTTCCCTCCCTTTGCATCACACGTCTGTGATCGGCACGCCGGTCGTAACATATATATATATATATATATATATATAAAAACACACATGCCACGGCACAGCCTCCAGAAAATGTGTGTTTATTCACCCCAACGCAAAGTTTCAGTCCAGACAATGGGACCTTTCTCCAGCAAACTTATCAGGATAGACAGCAGCAGCATGTAAATGAATGGTGCCAAGTACAAGTACACATACAAACTCAGGTGATTATTTAATGAAAACTATTAATAATTGAATTACAATTAACGTGTTTGATTAGTATTGTGTCTAAAAATAAAAAATCCTGTTAAAAAAATGACATAGTATACAAGTATATATAATCTGAGATTAATAACTTCATGTGAATTCATAATATGTGCTTAATTCATCAAAATTACATTTAAAAAAATGATGTCCAAAAGCAATTGTGTCATTACAATATCAGGTGTACCGATTAAAAACATAATTCCGGGGGCCAAGAACTAACCAGCATAAATCCAATATACCGTCCTGTTTCTTTAACAGTGCATGTCGGCAAATTGCTTCCGCATTACATAAAGAAATATGTGATTGCATCGAAGGAGGAACACACACAGGCCGCGAGTGTCCATAGACAGGGCGTTCACATGATAACAGATCACATGTTCGCACCTGAAATTGAACACAAGCTGAGCCACAAACGCATCCTGTCTATGCGATCAGATGATAGCAACCATGGAAATGAGAACAATAACTCCCAAAATGGTGACATGGCTTCAAGAATATTATATATTCCACAGTTTGTATTCCAACGTGAAAAGCTGTGAAAATCGTATGTGCAAATTATCATTACATAGTTGTCAAGAAGTCACATAAAATGTGAATGATATATACATGTGGCAATAACGCTCCATTCCCAAAACCGGATTACCACACGGATGAGTATAATGCCAGTCACACCCAACCATGTGGAGAGGTCAACGAGGAAGTCAGGCATCCTGTTCAGGACGACAGACAACACCATGTTCGAACCTAAATCTTGATTAATCAAACAAGAAAATAATAAAATAATAAAATTTAATTAGGTTCCTCAATCAGTCCTGTACAATGTTAACTTACCTTTTGACAAGGTAAGCCCAAATGCGGTCCCCACCTAGTTTTATTAAGAACCACACCAGGGCCGCCCAAAACCCAAATAAAGCAAAATTCAAACATATAAAATTATATTATATATAATTTATTTAATAAAGTAAAAAAACATTTTTTTGGTGAATGAAGCGTACTAACATGTCATAATTGTATTTTATTCAAATTAATCTTTAAAAAGAGATATATATAAATATTGGCAATAAATGATGAACAGAGTAGATGCGCAAAAATGAAGAATGCACGCCACTTTAAAATAATTCTAATACTCGATAGTTGATAAAGTCCAAGGGCAAATAAGTGGTCCATGCTGGTTTTCCTCAGCAGGATCAGGACAGACAGCAGCAGCAGTTAATTTCTTAGGTTATAATATAAGGCCTACACAAACTCACGAGGAGCAGGACAGAGCAGCTGGTAAATGGTAACCTTGTAGTATAAGGCCTACACATAACTTGACCAAACTCACAAGAAGCAGGACAGACAGCAGCAGGTAAATGGTAACTGTGTAGTATAAGGCCTACACCTAGTTTGACCAAACTCAGCAGGAGAAGGACAGACAGCAGCAGGTAAATGGTAACGCTGTAATATAAGGCCTACACATAGCTCGACCAAACTGAACAGGAGCAGGACAGACATAAGCAGGTAAATGGTAACGCTGTAATATAAGGCCTACACATAGCTCGACCAAACTTAGGAGGAGCAGGACAGACAGCAGAAGGTAAATGGTAACGCTGTAGTATAAGACCTACACATAGCTCGACCAAACTCAGCAGGAACAGGACAGACATCAGCAGGTAAATGGCAACGCTGCAGTATAAGGCTTACACCTAGATCAACCAAACTCAGCAGAAGTGGGACAGACAGCAGCAGGTAAATGGTAATGCTGTAGTATAAGGCTTAAACATATCTGGGCCTAACTCAGCAGTAACAGAACAGACAGCATCAGGAAAATGGTAACGCTGTAGCATAAGGCCGACACATAACTCATCAAGATCAGGACAGACAGCAGCAGCAGGTAAAGGTAACGGTGGATTATTAGGCCTACACATAACTCCACATGATCAGGACAGACAGCAGCAGGTACATGGCAATGTTCAAGTCTAAGGCCTACACATAACTCGGCATAACACAGCTTAGACACCTCTGACAGCAGCAGTTTCTTTGTTTTCAGCAGGAATGTGTTCCCATGAATGGGCCCTCAGCAGACCGGGGCAACACCAAAAAAAAACTTAGACACCTCTGACAGCAGTAGGTTCTTTGTCTAGAGCAGGAAGGTGCTCCCATTTATACAAAATGATATATTTTCCGTTGACAAAATAGTTTTTCGAATGTATTTTAAATTAGTACAACATTAGTTCCACACGCTGACCGCACCGGTCTGCTCTCATTTTCCATATCGGGTATTGGAGAAGAACACTGCGGTAATGCAGCCTGCTGCTCCGAGTGCTGATTCCTCCAAGCCAGAAGGCAGCTGTACTGTCAGGGTTTAGCAGCGGCTCTCTCATCTGGGGTGGAATAAAAAAAAAATAAAATAATTTCTCAACTGTTTTGCGAGTTTTGTCCCTACAGCATTCCCTTTGCAGCAAAACAGACCTGTGCCCTTCATTCTCTGGGTCATCCTTGAGAACAGAGTTTGTAGTCTGTTTTGAAGGCACAATGTCTTTTCGTGTTGCATAGAACTACCGAGACATAGAAAATCAGATCCTTTAGCTTCAAGAAAAACGAACAATTTGGTCCTATACAATGCAGATGTCTGGAGGGAGAGAAGATTTCAGGGCTTCCTGGAAGAGATGGGGTAGATAGATAGATTCTATCAGGATGGATTGGACAACATGTATATATCTGTCTACCCCATCTCTCCCTGGAAGCCCGGCATTCTTCTCCCACTCCAGACATCTGCATTGTATAGGACCGGATTACCGTATGTTTTTCATGAACCTAAAGGATATGAATTTCTATGTGAAGTCCACAAAGATGAAGCCTGTGGCGTACATACAGGGGTCGCAGGGGTCGCCATTGCAACCGGGCCCAGCACTCCAGGGGGCCCGGCCGCCTGTGGACCCCTGGCCCCTGCAGTAGTGAAGCTCAGACTCAGGTGTGGGCCCGCGGCGCTGGTGGCGGCAGGCGACAGGGAGATGAATGCTTCCATTGTGGAAGCGTTCATCTCCATAGTGATCTGTATCGCCGTCCTCAGGACAGCGACACAGATGGCAGTGCTGTGGCTGGGCAGGGGAGGGAGGCGTCTCCCTTCCCTGTTCCTCTGATAAGCCTTGTGATGACGTCATTGCGCAGCCTGAGCCGTACAGCGTGAGACACAGGCCTGAAGAGGCCTGCATCGCATCACTGCCAAGGAGGTAAGTATAAGAGTTTTTTTTTTTTTTTTTTTAAATACCGGACATGAGGGGAACAGGAGGCACTTCATACTGGCAAGGGGGGGGGGGGAGGGGGAGAACTGTTTGGCACTTCTTACTGGCAAATGAGAGGAGGGGGGGTTTCACACTTTATACTGGCAATGAGGGGGGGGGGTTGGCACTTCATGCTGGCAAACGAGGGGGAGTGTTTGGCACTTCATACTGGCAAATGGGGGTTGGCACTTCATACTGGCAAATAAAAAGGGTTTTTTGGCACTTCTTACTGGCAAATGGGGGGGGGTTGGCACTTACTGGCAAATGAGGGGGGTTTTGGCACTTCTTACTGGCAAATGGGGGGGGGGGGTTGGCACTTCATGCTGGCAAACGAGGGGGGGAGTGTTTGGCACTTCATACTGGAAAATGGGGGTGTTTGGCACTTCATACTGGCAATTGGGGGAGGGTTGGCACTTCATACTGGCAAATAAAAAGGGTTTTTTGGCACTTCTTACTGGCAAATGGGGGGGGGGGTTGGCACTTACTGGCAAATGAGGGGGGTTTTGGCACTTCTTACTGGCAAATGGGGGGGGTTGGCACTTGATTCTTGCACATGGGGGTTGGCACTTGATACTGGCACATGGAGGGGGTTTGGCACTTGATACTGGCACATGGGGGGTTGGCACTTGATACTGTCACATGGGGGGTTGGCACTTTATACTGGCACATAGAGGGGGTTTAGCACTTGATACTGGCACATGGAGGGTGTTTGGTACTTGATACTGGCACATGGGGGGGTTTGGCACTTGATACTGGCACATGGGGGGTTGGCACTTGATACTGGCACATGGGGGGGTTTGGCACTTGATACTGGCACATGGGGGGGAGAGAGGAGAGAGGCACTTGATACTGGCACATTAATGGGGAGCACAGCGGCACAGTATTGGGGGTAGTAGGATGTTTTGTCCAGAAGATAGGAGGATGATGGAAAAGTAGTAACCTAAGATTTTTTTTTCTCAAAATGCAGAGACGGAAAATGGTGTCTGGTCTGAAAGGAGAAGGCGAGGACAGAGAATATCTACATCGAAAGAGACGTCACCACTGGATGTAAGAATTACGGGCGCGATTTGTGGGGCTGTGTGTGGTTTGAGGGTGGGCGGGGACACAGTGGCCCCGTAATCTCCTATTGCCTGGGGAAAGGCTCTTCCCGAGACCGTGACGGGGGCCCCATGGATCAGTTTTTGCAACGGGGCCCCATGGATTGTGTGTACGCCACTGGATGAAGCACAGCTGCATTCGTTTTGTGGGGCAAGTTTACTGGCAGTTCTATGTGACTTGAGAACACATGGTGCCTTTAAAACAGACTACAAACTCCGCTCTGATGGATGACAGTGTAGGTGCTCCCCATTGCCTGTTAGCCCCTTCCTGATGAAGTCTGGCCCGGGCTGTGTGACACTACAACCTGTGTGTAGCCAAGCATTGCAGCTAAAGGCTTATTGAGCAGCCTGACCTGTGATCGATGATCCGGGCTGCGCATTGGAGGCAGCCGCCGAGGACCGTGACTGAGGGTCATCACTGAGGGGAGGGGAACTGACGCCGGTGGCAAGGCCAGGGACACTTCCAGACCTGGGCGGGGGCAAGCTGGCTCCTCACTGGCTTCTGTGCTCAGATGGGCAGAGGAGGGCTGGGTGCTGCCGATGGTAGGAGCCCAGCGTATGTGTGGCGCTGATCATGTATGGGTGGGGCAAGCGGCGGTACCCATGCCTCCTCACAGACAAAAGAAATATGAGAGAGCCGCTGCTAAACCCCGACAGTCCTACTGCCCTCTGGCTTGGATGAATCAGCACACGGCAGGCTACGTTACCGTAGTGTTCTTCTCCAGACTCGATGTGCCCAATATGGAAACTGAAAGCAGACCTGTGCAGGCGGCGTGTGGAGCGCTATGTGCCAATTGGTATCCGAGAGGTCTATTTTCCAGTATGGTTTATTTTTGGAGGGCAGTGTCCAGAGATCACACAGAGAACTATGGGTTACACTATACTAGGGCTGAAACGATTAAAATCAATTGAATCGAGTAAATCGACACAAAAAGCCAATGTGGTCAAGTTCCCTTGCCATTTAAGATTGACTGTTCCTACTAATGTTTATGCACTACTGCTCTAATGGACTTAATGTGTAGTATATATATATATATATATATATATATATATATATATATATATATAAATCAACAATTAGTTAATTAAATGAATAAATAAAATCGAAAAATTTAAAAATATATATATAAATTATTCGCCAAATAAATACATAAAGAAATTCAACAATAGAGAAATATATAAATTAAGTAAATTCACCAACTTGTCAGGGATTGACAAGGGACCCTTCAGCGCTCTGAACCGACGACGGGGGCCAAGAAGTCGCTGCTGATCCAGGACTCAATCATTTTGATAAATGTCAGTCCGCTTGTCGGTGACCACCCCACTTGCCACGCTGAATGTCCGCTCAGATAGTACGCTGGAGTGGGGGCAAGACCTTACTTCCAGAGCATACTGAGCGAGCTCATGGCAGGTGTCCAGCCTGGCAACCCAGTACTTCATGGGGTCGTCGGTGCTCATGCTGTCGGAAGCACCGACAGTCCCCATGTAGTCTGCCACCATGCGGGCTAGCCGTTGGTGGCGACTGCTGCTGCTGCCTCTGGATCACGCAGACTGGTAGAACAACCTCATCTCACCCATAAGATTATCTACTAAGCTGCTCCAGTTTCCCCTTGCAGCGAGGGTCTAAAAGGGTGGCCAACCTAAAATCATCCCTCTCCTTAATTTTCCTGATCTGGGGGTCCCTCCAGAGGCATCTCAGCATGTGGGCAGCCATAGGGAAGGGGACAGCCCACTGTTACTCTTCTTGGCTGTCCAGGACTATGACATCTTGGTCCTCCTGCTGCTGCTCCCTGTGGGAGTCGCCCCACCCCCGGACTAACGGTGCACCCAGCACCGGCTCTCCCTCCTAACGGGCCCAGACTCCTGGATGTCAGAAAACGCCTCAACAAATTCTTTCTTCTCCTCGTCCTGGGCCTGGGCCTGGTACAGCTGTTTTTATCCCTTCTTATGTAGCATGGTTAGCACTCCTTTTTTCTGAGATTTCTGAGTTTGGTTATCTAATCTAAGCAAACACCTTCAATTGCCTTTCAATGGCTTTTTTCTCAAGATAATGAAATGAGTTAAGAAATTTGAGTTAACAGCGGGAGTGCTAACCCTGCTACTTCTGTAGATTGAATAGCAGTTATTTGTCTGCAAGCGTGTGCATCAGGCCTACAGTGTCTACTCTGCCAACTTCTGCCAGTGCACAGTGCCACTCATATCTGGTGTCACAGTAGCTTGCATGCATAGTACAACTAAACTAATCTAAAAAAAATTACAGGCAGAGGAAGGCCACCCCGCAGGAGCTTTTGTGGTCGTGGTGCTGTGATTCCCAGTGTTCAGAGGCCACGTACCATGAACTCGAAAAGTTCTGAGGACATAGTTGACTGGCTAACACAGGACACTCAATCTTCTACAGCTTCCGCTCGGAACCTTGACGCACCATTCTCCTCCAGCTCAGCTTCGGACACCTCTAAAGTTACCACTCGCCCGCCTGCCGCCACCACCAACACTAGCACCACAGCTGCTTCACTTGATCTGTCAGAGGAGTTATTTACATATCAGTTGGAAGAAATGAGTGATGTGCAACCATTATTGCCAGAGGATGTAGATAAAAGGGATATGTCTCAGTCAGGCAGCACTACACACATGGATGTACTGTGTGATGATGATGATGTTGTACCCGCTGCTGCTTCCTTTGCTGAGTTGTCAGAAACAAGCAAAGCGGATGATGATGACGATGTGTCAGTGGATGTCACGTGGGTGCCTGCTCGAAGAGAAGAAGAACAGGGGGAAAGTTTAGATGGGGAGACAGAAAGGAGGAGGAGACGAGTTGGAAGCAGGGGGAGGTCATCGCAAGGAGCTAGTGGCACAGTCAGACAGCATGTATTGGCACCCGGGGTCAGCCAGACAGCACGCCAATCAACGCATGCTGTTGCCATCACCAGAATGCCGTAATTGCAAAGCTTAGCAGTGTGGCATTTTTTTTGTGTGTCGGCCTCTGATAACAGCGATGGCATTTGCAACCTGTGCCAAAAGAAAGTGAGTTGTGGGAAGTCCAACACCCACCTAGGTACAACTGCTTTGTGAAGGCACATGATCTCACATCACAAACGCCTATGGGATCAACAGATGAGTACAAGCAGCACACAAACTCAAAGCCACCATGCTCCTCCTGGTCCAGCATCTTCAGACACGTCAACCACTGCTGTCCTCCCTGCCCCCTCTCAACCACCCGCCACTCCGCCTCTCACCTTGAGCAGTTCCTGCTCATCTGCCCACAGTCAGGTGTCTGTCAAGGACATGTTTGAGCGTAAGAAGCCAATGTTACAGAGGCACCCCCTTGCCCGGCGTCTGACAGCTGGCTTGTTGGAACTCTTAGCCCGCCAGCTTTTACCATACAAGCTAGTGGAGTCTGAGGCCTTCAAAAAAGTTTTAGCCATTGGGACACCGCAGTGGAAGGTACCCGGACGAAATTTTTTTTCAAAACAGGCAATCCCCAACCCCATCTGTACTCTATTGTGCAAAGGTAAGTCATGGCATGTCTGGCACACAGTGTTGGGGCAAGGGTCCATCTGACCACTGATACCTGGTCTGCAAAGCACGGTCAGGGCAGGTATATCACGTACACTGCGCATTGGGCAACCCTGCTGGCGGCTGCCAAGCATGGAATGCGTGGCTCTGCAGCGGAGTTGGTGACACCGCCACGACTTGCAGGCAGGCCTGCTGCCACCTCCACTACTCCTCCTACTCTGTCCACTTCGCTAACCTCCTCGGCTGAGTCCTCTTCTGCTGCTGTGTCTTGCTCCACATCATCAACTGCACCCCCCCCCCAGCTCCCCAGGGGCTATTCCAGATCCCGGATACGACAGTGTCTTGGGGTTGACTTGCCTGAAAGCAGAGAGTCACACCGGACCAGCACTCCTGTCCGCCCTGAACGCACAGGTGGATCAGTGGCTGACTCCGCACTAACTGGAGATCAGCAAAGTGGTGTGTGACAACGGAAGCAATTTGTTGGCGGCATTGAATTTGGGCAAGTTGACACATGTGCCGTGCATGGCACATGTGTTGAGTCTGATTGTACAACGCTTTGTGCATAAATACCCAGGCTTATAGGACATCCTCAAGCAGGCCCGGAAGGTGTGTGGCCATTTCAGGCGTTCCTACACGGCCATGTCGCACTTTTCAGATATCCAGCGCCGAAACAACATGCCAGTGAGGCGCTTGATTCGTGACAGCTGACACATTGGAATTCAACACTCCTAATGCTTGACTACCTACTCCAACAAGAAAAAGCCGTCAATGAGTATTTGTATGACCGGGGTGCTAGGACAGCCTCTGCAGAGCTGGGAATTTTTTTGCCACGTTACTGGATGCTCATGCGCAATGCCTGTAGGCTCATGCGTCCTTTTGAGGAGGTGACAAACCTAGTCAGTTGCACTGAAGGCACCATCAGCGACATCATCCCATTTGTTTTCTCCCTGGAGTGTGCCCTGTGAAGAGTGCCAGATCAAGCCATAGATGAGTGTGAAGAGGAAGAGGAAGAGTTGTGGTCACCATCACCACCAGAAACAGCCTTACCAGCATCACTTGCTGGACCTGTGGCAACGCTGGAAGAGGAGTCTGAGGAGTCAGAGGAGGAATGTGGCTTTGAGAAGGAGGAAGACCAACCACAGCATGCATCCCAGGGTGCTCGTTGTTGTCATCTATCTGGGACCTGTGGTGTTGTACTTGCCTGGGGGGAAGAACAGACCTTCAATGAGATCAGTGAGGATGAGGAACGGGAAATGAGTAGCTCGGCATCCAACCTTGTGCAAATGGGGTATTTCATGCTATCATGCCTGTTGAGGGACCCTCGTCTAAAAAGGCTGAAGGAGATGACCTGTACTGGGTGGCCACGCTACTAGACCCCCGGTATAAGCAGAAAGTGCCTAAAATGTTACCGAATTCCCGGAAGTCGGAAAGCATGCAGCAGTTCTAAAATAAATTACAAAGTACGACCACGCTGGCAAGGACAGGATGCTTTACAGATGTGTTGTTGATGGAGGACATGCGGAGCTTTTTAAATCCTACGCATCGCCACAGCCCTTCGGGGTCCACCCTTAGAGAACAACTCAACCGACAGGTAGCAGACTACCTCGCATTAACTGCAGATATCCCCTTGATGAACCCCTTGACTACTGGGTGTGCAGGCTTGACCTGTGGCCTGAGCTATCCCAATTTGCGATAGAACTTCTGGCCTGCCCCGCTTCAAGTGTCCTGTCAGAAAGGACCTTCAGTGCAGCAGGAGGTATTGTCACAGAGCAGAGAAGTCGCCTAGGTCAAAAAAGTCTAGATTACCTCACCTTTATTAAGATGAATGAGGCATGGATCCTGAAGGGACTGACAGTGGGCGAAACATTTGACTAAAAAGGCCTGATGAGATGAGCTGCCTTGGGCTAAAAATGGTCCACACGCTGCTGTATTTTATCTCTGCTTGCCATATGACTTGCATGACTTATCTGCCACCAACTAGGGTTCAAGCCGCAATGTTTTAGTGCACTTTCTGCTTGGAAAAAATCAATTTTTCTGGCCGCTGCCACAGACAGCGGCTGCAACAGTACCTGGTTTTTCTGGCATGTGTAAATGCCTAATTTTTCTGTTGCACTGTGGCTGCAAAAACAAAAAAAAAGGCACATACATGTGGCAATTCCCCTTCGTGATCGTTACCTTGTTGTGGTGAAGGGGCTTGCATATCACAATGAAGCGATCACCTCTATGAGTGTGTTGGCAATGTTGGCACACCCCAGATGATAAGGTCGTTGCTTCATTGTGAACAGACCAAAAGCGATCGGCTAGATAATTTTGCATAGAAAAACATTAATTTTCCTTGTGATCATCTAAGGTGATCATTAAAGCCTACTAGGACAACAAGGGCCCACACTGCAGAATCATTGTTTTCTGGGTCACTTAACTGTCACTGAACTACCTCAGCACGACCATAGGCTTTGAAAACCGCCATCGCCTGCAATCTCCCAAACGTGCGCACGAGCACAATCATCACTACACCAAGATTGACGCATAGAGGAATAAAATTTATGTCATGAGTGTGTCAACTATTGACAACTCTTTGTGGTTGTCTAAAATCTATTCCATACACGTCCCCTGATAGGGGACGTAACAGAGATTAAACTGATAAGAATAGTACTACTTAACACACCACTCATATCTGGTGGCACAGTACATTGCAAGGCGTACGCGCAGTGCCCCAAATTGGAAGTAACAGGACCGACCAAGCACCTTTTTCCATCTCCCAGTTCCTAAAATCTATTCCATACACGTCCCTGATAGGGCACGTAACAGGGTTTAAACTGATAGAAATAGTACTACTTAAACACACCACTCATATCTGGTGGCACAGTACATTGCAAGCCGTATGCGCTGTGCTCCAAATTGGAAGTAAGAGGACCAACCAAGCATCTTTTTCTTTAATTTAAAAGAAAGAGGACCGCCTCTGCAGAGCTGGGTATTTTTGGCCGCGTTACTGAACGCTCATGCACAATGGCTGTAGGCTCATGAGTCCTTTGTGGAGGTGACAAACCTGGTCAGTCAAACCCAAGGCAACATCATCGACCTCATCCCATATGCGTTTTTCTGGAGTGTGCCCTGCGAAGAGCGCTGAATCAGGCCGTAGGTGAGCATGAAGAGGAAGAGTTGTGGTCACCAGAGAGAGGAGTCTGAAGAAGAGGAGTCAGAGGAGGAAGGTGGCTTTGAGGAGGTGGAAGACCAACCACATCAGTGTCCCAGGGGCTTGTTGTCACCTTCGGGGACCTTTGGTGTTGTACGTGGCTGGGTGGAGGAAGAGACCTTCAATTACATCAGTGAGGACAAGGAATGGGACATGGCTAGCTTGGTATCCAACCTTGTGCAAATGGGGAGTTTGCTGTTGTTCAAATACACTGTTTGCAGTTGTTTGCGGAGTGTTAAACAGGGAGTTTGGTCTGTCAGAGTTTGGTCTGTAACTAGTGATGTCCCGAACTATTTGCTTGTTCGCGTTCTACTTTATCATTGAGCAAACTTTGACCCTGTACCTCACAGTCAGCAGACACATTCCAGCCAATCAGCAGCATACCCTCCCTCCCAGACCCTCCCACCTCCTATCAAAAAGCAAGGACAGCATCCACATTAG
Source organism: Bufotes viridis (assembly GCA_033119425.1). Taxonomy (NCBI): domain Eukaryota; kingdom Metazoa; phylum Chordata; class Amphibia; order Anura; family Bufonidae; genus Bufotes; species Bufotes viridis. The sequence goes on along the minus strand of JAKVIS010000036.1, from coordinate 222,717 downwards.
ATTCATTCTGAAGCTGCAGTGTTAGTAGTTGTAATCGCAATGCGATTAATATAACCTGTATTAATCGCATTGTGATTACAACTTAGATCTGAGTTCCTAATGGTTGTATTTCTAGAATATAACGAAGATTGAGAATATAGCACTATATTCTCAATCTTCATTATATTCTAGCAATACAACCATTAGGAACCCAGCTCTAAGTTGAATTCGCAATGCGATTAATGCAGGTTATATTAATCACATTGCGAATTCAACTTACCACACTCTGCGTCAACTACGTGATTTTCCATGGGAGTTTTGCCATAGATCCCCCTCCGGCATGCCACAGTCCAGGTGTTAGTCCCCTTGAAACAACTTTTTCATCACTATTGTGGCCAGAAAGAGTCCCTGTGGGTTTTAAAATTCGCCTGTCTATTGAAGTCTATGGCGGTTCGCCCTGTTCGCACATTCACGAACATTTGCATAAATTAGCGTTCACCGTTCGGAAACTGAAAATTTTATGTTCGCGACATCTCTAATGGGGACCCAAACTTTGGAGCACTAAAATGGCTCTAAAAACTAATGGAAATGGCTAGAGGGCTGCAAAAGGAAGCAATAGGGGTAAGAGCTGGACAATTGCCCTGCAAACAAATGTGGATAGGGAAATGATTTACAATAACATAAATTGCATAATTAAAAATAATAATCTTAAACTAGGAAAAGAAGGTCCATATGGAGTAGGTGGTTGAGGAGGTGGTGGACAATCAAGCGAAGTCCAAGGTCAGAGGCCGGCGGTAAACAAACAAAGTCCATAAATGAGGATCCATGGTCAGGGGCAGGCAGCAAACAGGCAAAGTCCATAAACTACGTCCAAGGTCAGAGGTAGGCGGCAAACAGGCAAAGTCCAGGAGTTCAACAAGCAAGGTCTGGTACACAGCGAGGCAGACAGAAGAAACACCTTTGCACTTGGAGATAGGCAAGCTAAAACCATGAGGCTGCTCATGCATCTTTCTATAGTAAGAAGCACCTTTAAATACTTGCTGCAATCCAGTCATAGGCTGGTGAGAAAGAGACATGGGCGTAGGAAGCCCCAAAAATCTGGGGGACAGCACTTATGGGGCCCCTGTGTCCCCGCCCACCCTCAAGCCACACCCACATATCTCTCCGCCCCCAAGTGCCCAACTCTCTTCCGCCCCTTTATGGGCCAGTGGGTCTGGTTTAAAAAAAAAAACACACACACACACAAAACAAGACACTTATACTTACCTCCATCCGTCACAGCGATGCGATGCAGGCCTCTTCCGGCCTGTGTCCCGCACTGTACGGCTCACAGAGGGCGCGATGATGTCATCGCGCCGCCTGTACCAACATCTGATAGGCTTCAGGCCTATTTCCGGCAGCCTATCAGAGGAGCAGGGAATGGAGACGCCTCTCCCTCTCCTGCTCCGCAGCACAGCCATCTGTATTGCTGTCCTGAGGACGGCGATACAGGTGACTATGGAGATAAACGTTTCCACAATGAAAGCGTTCATCTCCCTGTGCCCCGCCACCGCCGCACACATTGTCCCGCTGCCGCTGGGGGGGTATTTGAGCATAACTGTGTCCCCCCCCGCATTATTTCCTGGGGGGGATCCGACCCGCCTACCCCCCCGCTTCCCACACCCGTGGACAGAAAGCATGTATATGTTGATTCATAGGTAAAGAGAGACTTACCCACGCAAGTTCAAACACCAGTGCAAGTCTCCAGCAGGAAGGATGCTCTGACATGGAACACAGATAGCATAGTTAAGTTACTTGCTGCCCACGCTTGTCAGCATGGCGGAAGGAGGAAAAAGAGGGAGTCCGGCGCTCGTGCCCGTGGTTAGGGGAAGCAGGGCTGGGTTAACATCAACTACACTTGTTTTGTTACACGTTTATTTCTTTTGTGTGCATTGGAACAACACAAAGCAAAAACAGAGAAAAAAAGGGCAAATTGGACTTAATTTGACACAACTTTGGGTAAACAACTTAGATTCAAGCATGTGATGCTCGTTCAACCTCGCCTGTGGCAAGTAGCAGGTATGGGCAATATAAAAATCACAAGTGAAACCAGATAAAAAGGGGGAGAAGTTAAGTCAATCTTTGAATTGTGTTTCTGTGTGTGCCACACTAAGCTTGGAAAACAGAAAGAGGAGAAGAGGACTTGAGAACCAAAATTGTTGAAAAATATCAACAATCCCAAGGAAGAGCAAGACGGCAGTTTGCCAAAATGTACATGAGTAAGCCAAAATCCTTCTGGGAAAATGTCTTGTAGACAGATGAGACCAAGATAGAGCACATCATACTTCTGTTTACCGAAAACGGAATGAGGCCTACAAAAGAAAAGAACACGTTACCTATAATCAAATATAGTGGAGGTTCTAAGATGTTTTGGGGTTGTTTTGCTGCCTCTGTCACTGGGTACCTTGACTATGTGCAAGGCATCATGAAATATGAAGGATTTTGGGTCAAAATGTAGGGCCCAGTGTCAGAAAGCTGGGTTTGCATCCTATGTCATCGGTCCAGTTCCAGCAGGACAATGACCCCAAATGTACTTCAGGAAGCACCCAAAAATGGATGGGAACTAAGCGCTGGAGAGTTCTGAAGTGGCCAGCAATGAGTCTAGATCTAAATCCCATTGAACACCTGTGTAGAGATCTTAAAATTGCTGTTTGGAGAAGGCACTCTTCAAATATGAGAGACCTGGAGCAGTTTGCAAAAGAAGAATGGTCCAAAGTTCCAGCTGAGAGGTGTAAGTAGCTTGTTATGGTTATAGGAAGCAATTAATTTCAGTTATTTCTTCCAAAGGGCGTGCAACCAAATATTAAGTTGAGGGTGCCAGTAAATTTGTCTGACCCATTTTTGGAGTTTTGCGTGAAATTATATCATTTTTGGCTTTCTTCTGTATTTTTTTTGTGTTGTTCCAATACATACAAAGGAAATAAACGTGTATAAAAAAAACATGTGTAATACATAGTAACATAGTAACATAGTATATAAGACCAAAAAAAGCCCTGTGTCCATCCAGTTCGGCCTGTTTCCTACCAGTTCATCCAGAGGAAGGCAAAAAAAACCTGTGAGGCAGAAGCCAATTTTCCCCACTTAAGGGGAAAAAAATTCCTTCCCGACTCCAATCAGGCAATCAGAATAACTCCCTGGATCAACGACCCCTCTCTAGTAGCTATAGCTTGTAATATTATTACACTCCAGAAATACATCCAGGCCCCTCTTGAATTCCTTTATTGTACTCACCATCACCACCTCCTCAGGCAGAGGGTTCCATAGTCTTACTGCTCTTACAGTGAAGAAGACTTTTCTATGTTTGTGTACAAACGTTCTTTCCTCCAGACGCAGAGGATGTCCCCTCGTCACAGTCACAGTCCTGGGGATAAATAGATGATGGGAGTGATCTCTGTACTGACCCCTGATAGATTTATACATAGTTATTAGATCTCCCCTCAGTCGTCTCTTTTCTAAGGTGAATAACCCTAATTTTGATAACCTTTCAGGGTACTGTAGTTGCCCCATTCCAGTTATTACTTTAGTTACCCTCCTCTGAACCCTCTCCAGCTCTGCTATGTCTGCCTTGTTCACAGGAGCCCAGAACTGTACACAGTCCTCCATGTGTGGTCTGACTAGTGATTTGTAAAGTAGTAGGACTATGTTCTCATCACTGGCGTCTATGCCCCTTTTGATGCAACCCATTATCTTATTGGCCTTGGCAGTAGCTGCCTGACACTGGTTTTTGCAGCTTAATTTGTTTATTAAAATTCCTAGATCCTTTTCCATGTCAGTGTTACCGAGTGTTTTACCATTTAATATGTACGGGTGACTTGCATTATTCCTTCCCATGTGCATAACTTTACATTTGTCAGTGTTAAACCTCATCTGCCACTTCTCTGTCCAAGCCTCCAATCTATCCAGATCCCTCTGTAGCTGAAAACTGTCCTCTTCAGTGTTAATTACTTTACACAGTTTAGTGTCATCTGCAAAAATAGATATTTTACTGTGCAGGCCTTCTACAAGATCATTAATAAATATATTGAAGAGAATAGGGCCCAATACTGACCCCTGAGGTACCCCACTAGTGACAGTGACCCCTCCAGTACTGACCCCTGAGGTACCCCACTAGTGACAGTGACCCAATCTGAGTATCTACCATTAATAACCACCCTCTGTTTTCTGTTACTCAGCCAGTTACTTACCCACATACAGACATTTTCTCCCAGTCCGAGCATCCTCATTTTATGTACTAACCTTTTACAAGGTACAGTGTCAAATGCTTTGGAGAAGTCAAGATATATGACATCCATTGATTTGCCGCTGTCAAGTCTAGAACTTACCTTCTCATAGAAGCTGATTAAATTCTTTTGGCATGACGATCCCTCATGAAGCCATGCTGATATGGCGTTATTTGCTTATTTTCATTGAAATACTCCAAAATAGCATCTCTTAGAAACCCTTGCCTTTTGCTTTTGACCAAAATCCCTGAAATCATTTTTAAGGACTCTCCACCTACCTCTAACTTTGTCATTGGTTCCGATATGGACCATGACCGCTGGGTCTTCTCAGCCCCTCCCAGTAATCTGTCAACCCGCTCCGCAATGTGTCGAACTCTAGCGCCAGGAAGACAGCACACTGTTCGGCGATCACGATCTTTGTGACAGATCGCCCTATCTGTTCCCCTAATAATGGAGTCTCCCACTACCAGCACCTGTCTGGCCTGCCCTGCTCTCCTGGTCCCCTGCTTACTGGAGCTGTTATTCCCTTGACTGGCAGAGGAAGTGTCCGGCTGCAGCGGTGCCGTCCCTGAACTGTCATCCCCTCATCTGCCAACCGTGCAAACTTGTTGGGGTGTGTCAGATCAGGGCTAGCCTCCCTGACACTCTTCCCTCTACCCCGCTTTCTTACTGTTACCCAGCTAACTACCTCACTCTCCTCAGCCTCCTCGCTACCACCCTCCCCACATCTACCCCATAGAGTGCTTGCTCAGCGAGCAGCAAACTCTTTCCAAATTGTCAGTGGCTTTTAGCATTGCAACTCGCCTGTTCAGAGACTCGATGTGCGATTCCAAACGGGTAATTTGCTCCCAGGGTGCTCGTTGTTGTCATCTATCTGGGACCTGTGGTGTTGTACTTGCCTGGGGGAAGAACAGACCTTCAATGAGATCAGTGAGGATGAGGAACGGGAAATGAGTAGCTCGGCATCCAACCTTGTGCAAATGGGGTATTTCATGCTATCATGCCTGTTGAGGGACCCTCGTCTAAAAAGGCTGAAGGAGATGACCTGTACTGGGTGGCCACGCTACTAGACCCCGGTATAAGCAGAAAGTGCCTAAAATGTTACCGAATTCCCGGAAGTCGGAAAGCATGCAGCAGTTCTAAAATAAATTACAAAAGTACGACCACGCTGGCAAGGACAGGATGCTTTACAGATGTGTTGTTGATGGAGGACATGCGGAGCTTTTTAAATCCTACGCATCGCCACAGCCCTTCGGGGTCCACCCTTAGAGAACAACTCAACCGACAGGTAGCAGACTACCTCGCATTAACTGCAGATATCCCCTTGATGAACCCCTTGACTACTGGGTGTGCAGGCTTGACCTGTGGCCTGAGCTATCCCAATTTGCGATAGAACTTCTGGCCTGCCCCGCTTCAAGTGTCCTGTCAGAAAGGACCTTCAGTGCAGCAGGAGGTATTGTCACAGAGCAGAGAAGTCGCCTAGGTCAAAAAAGTCTAGATTACCTCACCTTTATTAAGATGAATGAGGCATGGATCCTGAAGGGACTGACAGTGGGCGAAACATTTGACTAAAAAAGGCCTGATGAGATGAGCTGCCTTGGGCTAAAAATGGTCCACACGCTGCTGTATTTTATCTCTGCTTGCCATATGACTTGCATGACTTATCTGCCACCAACTAGGGTTCAAGCCGCAATGTTTTAGTGCACTTTCTGCTTGGAAAAAATCAATTTTTCTGGCCGCTGCCACAGCAGCGGCTGCAACAGTACCTGGTTTTTCTGGCATGTGTAAATGCCTAATTTTTCTGTTGCACTGTGGCTGCAAAAACAAAAAAAAAGGCACATACATGTGGCAATTCCCCTTCGTGATCGTTACCTTGTTGTGGTGAAGGGGCTTGCATATCACAATGAAGCGATCACCTCTATGAGTGTGTTGGCAATGTTGGCACACCCCAGATGATAAGGTCGTTGCTTCATTGTGAACAGACCAAAAGCGATCGGCTAGATAATTTTGCATAGAAAAACATTAATTTTCCTTGTGATCATCTAAGGTGATCATTAAAGCCTACTAGGACAACAAGGGCCCACACTGCAGAATCATTGTTTTCTGGGTCACTTAACTGTCACTGAACTACCTCAGCACGACCATAGGCTTTGAAAACCGCCATCGCCTGCAATCTCCCAAACGTGCGCACGAGCACAATCATCACTACACCAAGATTGACGCATAGAGGAATAAAATTTATGTCATGAGTGTGTCAACTATTGACAACTCTTTGTGGTTGTCTAAAATCTATTCCATACACGTCCCCTGATAGGGGACGTAACAGGGATTAAACTGATAAGAATAGTACTACTTAACACACCACTCATATCTGGTGGCACAGTACATTGCAAGGCGTACGCGCAGTGCCCCAAATTGGAAGTAACAGGACCGACCAAGCACCTTTTTCCATCTCCCAGTTCCTAAAATCTATTCCATACACGTCCCTGATAGGGCACGTAACAGGGTTTAAACTGATAGAAATAGTACTACTTAAACACACCACTCATATCTGGTGGCACAGTACATTGCAAGCCGTATGCGCTGTGCTCCAAATTGGAAGTAAGAGGACCAACCAAGCATCTTTTTCTTTAATTTAAAAGAAAGAGGACCGCCTCTGCAGAGCTGGGTATTTTTTGGCCGCGTTACTGAACGCTCATGCACAATGGCTGTAGGCTCATGAGTCCTTTTGTGGAGGTGACAAACCTGGTCAGTCAAACCCAAGGCAACATCATCGACCTCATCCCATATGCGTTTTTTCTGGAGTGTGCCCTGCGAAGAGCGCTGAATCAGGCCGTAGGTGAGCATGAAGAGGAAGAGTTGTGGTCACCAGAGAGAGGAGTCTGAAGAAGAGGAGTCAGAGGAGGAAGGTGGCTTTGAGGAGGTGGAAGACCAACCACATCAGTGTCCCAGGGGGCTTGTTGTCACCTTTCGGGGACCTTTGGTGTTGTACGTGGCTGGGTGGAGGAAGAGACCTTCAATTACATCAGTGAGGACAAGGAATGGGACATGGCTAGCTTGGTATCCAACCTTGTGCAAATGGGGAGTTTGCTGTTGTTCAAATACACTGTTTGCAGTTGTTTGCGGAGTGTTAAACAGGGAGTTTGGTCTGTCAGAGTTTGGTCTGTAACTAGTGATGTCCCGAACTATTTGCTTGTTCGCGTTCTACTTTATCATTGAGCAAACTTTGACCCTGTACCTCACAGTCAGCAGACACATTCCAGCCAATCAGCAGCATACCCTCCCTCCCAGACCCTCCCACCTCCTATCAAAAAGCAAGGACAGCATCCACATTAGATTCATTCTGAAGCTGCAGTGTTAGTAGTTGTAATCGCAATGCGATTAATATAACCTGTATTAATCGCATTGTGATTACAACTTAGATCTGAGTTCCTAATGGTTGTATTTCTAGAATATAACGAAGATTGAGAATATAGCACTATATTCTCAATCTTCATTATATTCTAGCAATACAACCATTAGGAACTCAGTTTAAGTTGAATTCGCAATGCGATTAATGCAGGTTATATTAATCACATTGCGAATTCAACTTACCACACTCTGCGTCAACTACGTGATTTTCCATGGGAGTTTTGCCATAGATCCCCTCCGGCATGCCACAGTCCAGGTGTTAGTCCCCTTGAAACAACTTTTTCATCACTATTGTGGCCAGAAAGAGTCCCTGTGGGTTTTAAAATTCGCCTGTCTATTGAAGTCTATGGCGGTTCGCCCTGTTCGCACATTCACGAACATTTGCATAAATTAGCGTTCACCGTTCGGAAACTGAAAATTTTATGTTCGCGACATCTCTAATGGGGACCCAAACTTTGGAGCACTAAAATGGCTCTAAAAACTAATGGAAATGGCTAGAGGGCTGCAAAAGGAAGCAATAGGGGTAAGAGCTGGACAATTGCCCTGCAAACAAATGTGGATAGGGAAATGATTTACAATAACATAAATTGCATAATTAAAAATAATAATCTTAAACTAGGAAAAGAAGGTCCATATGGAGTAGGTGGTTGAGGAGGTGGTGGACAATCAAGCGAAGTCCAAGGTCAGAGGCCGGCGGTAAACAAACAAAGTCCATAAATGAGGATCCATGGTCAGGGGCAGGCAGCAAACAGGCAAAGTCCATAAACTACGTCCAAGGTCAGAGGTAGGCGGCAAACAGGCAAAGTCCAGGAGTTCAACAAGCAAGGTCTGGTACACAGCGAGGCAGACAGAAGAAACACCTTTGCACTTGGAGATAGGCAAGCTAAAACCATGAGGCTGCTCATGCATCTTTCTATAGTAAGAAGCACCTTTAAATACTTGCTGCAATCCAGTCATAGGCTGGTGAGAAAGAGACATGGGCGTAGGAAGCCCCAAAAATCTGGGGGGGGACAGCACTTATGGGGCCCCTGTGTCCCCGCCCACCCTCAAGCCACACCCACATATCTCTCCGCCCCCCCCAAGTGCCCAACTCTCTTCCGCCCCCCCCCCCTTTATGGGCCAGTGGGTCTGGTTTAAAAAAAAAAAAAAACACACACACACACAAAACAAGACACTTATACTTACCTCCATCCGTCACAGCGATGCGATGCAGGCCTCTTCCGGCCTGTGTCCCGCACTGTACGGCTCACAGAGGGCGCGATGATGTCATCGCGCCGCCTGTACCAACATCTGATAGGCTTCAGGCCTATTTCCGGCAGCCTATCAGAGGAGCAGGGAATGGAGACGCCTCTCCCTCTCCTGCTCCGCAGCACAGCCATCTGTATTGCTGTCCTGAGGACGGCGATACAGGTGACTATGGAGATAAACGTTTCCACAATGAAAGCGTTCATCTCCTGTGCCCCGCCACCGCCAGCACACATTGTCCCGCTGCCGCTGGGGGGGTATTTGAGCATAACTGTGTCCCCCCCCGCATTATTTCCTGGGGGGGATCCGACCCGCCTACCCCCCCGCTTCCCACACCCGTGGACAGAAAGCATGTATATGTTGATTCATAGGTAAAGAGAGACTTACCCACGCAAGTTCAAACACCAGTGCAAGTCTCCAGCAGGAAGGATGCTCTGACATGGAACACAGATAGCATAGTTAAGTTACTTGCTGCCCACGCTTGTCAGCATGGCGGAAGGAGGAAAAGAGGGAGTCCGGCGCTCGTGCCCGTGGTTAGGGAAGCAGGGCTGGGTTAACATCAACTACACTTGTTTTGTTACACGTTTATTTCTTTTGTGTGCATTGGAACAACACAAAGCAAAAACAGAGAAAAAAAGGGCAAATTGGACTTAATTTGACACAACTTTGGGTAAACAACTTAGATTCAAGCATGTGATGCTCGTTCAACCTCGCCTGTGGCAAGTAGCAGGTATGGGCAATATAAAAATCACAAGTGAAACCAGATAAAAAGGGGAGAAGTTGAGTCAATCTTTGAATTGTGTTTCTGTGTGTGCCACACTAAGCTTGGAAAACAGAAAGAGGAGAAGAGGACTTGAGAACCAAAATTGTTGAAAAATATCAACAATCCCAAGGAAGAGCAAGACGGCAGTTTGCCAAAATGTACATGAGTAAGCCAAAATCCTTCTGGGAAAATGTCTTGTAGACAGATGAGACCAAGATAGAGCACATCATACTTCTGTTTACCGAAAACGGAATGAGGCCTACAAAAGAAAAGAACACGTTACCTATAATCAAATATAGTGGAGGTTCTAAGATGTTTTGGGGTTGTTTTGCTGCCTCTGTCACTGGGTACCTTGACTATGTGCAAGGCATCATGAAATATGAAGGATTTTGGGTCAAAATGTAGGGCCCAGTGTCAGAAAGCTGGGTTTGCATCCTATGTCATCGGTCCAGTTCCAGCAGGACAATGACCCCAAATGTACTTCAGGAAGCACCCAAAATGGATGGGAACTAAGCGCTGGAGAGTTCTGAAGTGGCCAGCAATGAGTCTAGATCTAAATCCCATTGAACACCTGTGTAGAGATCTTAAAATTGCTGTTTGGAGAAGGCACTCTTCAAATATGAGAGACCTGGAGCAGTTTGCAAAAGAAGAATGGTCCAAAGTTCCAGCTGAGAGGTGTAAGTAGCTTGTTATGGTTATAGGAAGCAATTAATTTCAGTTATTTCTTCCAAAGGGCGTGCAACCAAATATTAAGTTGAGGGTGCCAGTAAATTTGTCTGACCCATTTTTGGAGTTTTGCGTGAAATTATATCATTTTTGGCTTTCTTCTGTATTTTTTTGTGTTGTTCCAATACATACAAAGGAAATAAACGTGTATAAAAAAACATGTGTAATACATAGTAACATAGTAACATAGTATATAAGACCAAAAAAGCCCTGTGTCCATCCAGTTCGGCCTGTTTCCTACCAGTTCATCCAGAGGAAGGCAAAAACCTGTGAGGCAGAAGCCAATTTTCCCCACTTAAGGGAAAAAATTCCTTCCGACTCCAATCAGGCAATCAGAATAACTCCCTGGATCAACGACCCTCTCTAGTAGCTATAGCTTGTAATATTATTACACTCCAGAAATACATCCAGGCCCCTCTTGAATTCCTTTATTGTACTCACCATCACCACCTCCTCAGGCAGAGGGTTCCATAGTCTTACTGCTCTTACAGTGAAGAAGACTTTTCTATGTTTGTGTACAAACGTTCTTTCCTCCAGACGCAGAGGATGTCCCCTCGTCACAGTCACAGTCCTGGGGATAAATAGATGATGGGAGTGATCTCTGTACTGACCCCTGATAGATTTATACATAGTTATTAGATCTCCCTCAGTCGTCTCTTTTCTAAGGTGAATAACCCTAATTTTGATAACCTTTCAGGGTACTGTAGTTGCCCCATTCCAGTTATTACTTTAGTTACCCTCCTCTGAACCCTCTCCAGCTCTGCTATGTCTGCCTTGTTCACAGGAGCCCAGAACTGTACACAGTCCTCCATGTGTGGTCTGACTAGTGATTTGTAAAGTAGTAGGACTATGTTCTCATCACTGGCGTCTATGCCCCTTTTGATGCAACCCATTATCTTATTGGCCTTGGCAGTAGCTGCCTGACACTGGTTTTTGCAGCTTAATTTGTTTATTAAAATTCCTAGATCCTTTTCCATGTCAGTGTTACCGAGTGTTTTACCATTTAATATGTACGGGTGACTTGCATTATTCCTTCCCATGTGCATAACTTTACATTTGTCAGTGTTAAACCTCATCTGCCACTTCTCTGTCCAAGCCTCCAATCTATCCAGATCCCTCTGTAGCTGAAAACTGTCCTCTTCAGTGTTAATTACTTTACACAGTTTAGTGTCATCTGCAAAAATAGATATTTTACTGTGCAGGCCTTCTACAAGATCATTAATAAATATATTGAAGAGAATAGGGCCCAATACTGACCCCTGAGGTACCCCACTAGTGACAGTGACCCCTCCAGTACTGACCCCTGAGGTACCCCACTAGTGACAGTGACCCAATCTGAGTATCTACCATTAATAACCACCCTCTGTTTTCTGTTACTCAGCCAGTTACTTACCCACATACAGACATTTTCTCCCAGTCCGAGCATCCTCATTTTATGTACTAACCTTTACAAGGTACAGTGTCAAATGCTTTGGAGAAGTCAAGATATATGACATCCATTGATTTGCCGCTGTCAAGTCTAGAACTTACCTTCTCATAGAAGCTGATTAAATTCTTTTGGCATGACGATCCCTCATGAAGCCATGCTGATATGGCGTTATTTGCTTATTTTCATTGAAATACTCCAAAATAGCATCTCTTAGAAACCCTTGCCTTTTGCTTTTGACCAAAATCCCTGAAATCATTTTTAAGGACTCTCCACCTACCTCTAACTTTGTCATTGGTTCCGATATGGACCATGACCGCTGGGTCTTCTCAGCCCCTCCCAGTAATCTGTCAACCCGTTCCGCAATGTGTCGAACTCTAGCGCCAGGAAGACAGCACACTGTTCGGCGATCACGATCTTTGTGACAGATCGCCCTATCTGTTCCCCTAATAATGGAGTCTCCCACTACCAGCACCTGTCTGGCCTGCCCTGCTCTCCTGGTCCCCTGCTTACTGGAGCTGTTATTCCCTTGACTGGCAGAGGAAGTGTCCGGCTGCAGCGGTGCCGTCCCTGAACTGTCATCCCCCTCATCTGCCAACCGTGCAAACTTGTTGGGGTGTGTCAGATCAGGGCTAGCCTCCCTGACACTCTTCCCTCTACCCCGCTTTCTTACTGTTACCCAGCTAACTACCTCACTCTCCTCAGCCTCCTCGCTACCACCCTCCCCACATCTACCCCATAGAGTGCTTGCTCAGCGAGCAGCAAACTCTTTCCAAATTGTCAGTGGCTTTTAGCATTGCAACTCGCCTGTTCAGAGACTCGATGTGCGATTCCAAACGGGTAATTTGCTCACATTGTGAACAAACATATACACTCTCGAACGGCTGTTCCAGTACTGCATACATCAGACAAGATGTGCACTGGACAGCGCTGTCAATACTGGAAGTCATACTAAATGGGGATTATGCTGGAAAAGAGAGGGGAAAAAAGTACAATATAGAGCAGTGATAACAAGTTTCTTACTTACTGTGGTCCCTTACAGCAGTAGGAAGACTAGCTAGAATCAAACCAACTGTAAACAAGGATGATCTAATGATTATTTGTTTCTTGCTTCTTTTCTTGAACTCCGGTTTCTTTAACTCCACTTATGAAAGCAGCCACTTAATAATGCAAGCCTCAGGTAGAGCCAATGCAATAATTTCCTGGGATAAATATTTAAGGGGTGCCAACACTTATAGCCATGACATATTGTGGTAAAGTGTACGGTAAAGTGGTGGAAGGTGTGTATATCTCATCCAGGTTCCTTAGCTAGGTGAGGTAGATGGAATCCAGAAAGCTGCACTTACTTCAGCAAAATAAGTTTGCTGGAATTGTTTTGTTTAGATGTCATGGGCTGGATTTTATTTAGACTGAGAGGTAGATTGGCAGTGGGACCTCCCAGTCCACACCCTTCCACTACAAGTATTCCCAAGGTTGAGTGATCCCAGTTGTAGGGTGCTGGGTTCATTAATGGGGAATAAAAGAAAATCCCAGGTTGTAAGTCTGGGGAAAGATGCCTGGAGAACTGATGTAAAGAAAGCTGTAGGTGAGAGAGGAATCATCTGTTGTATTAGGTAGAGCCCAGATGGGCAGATGTTTATTTTGTTTTATGTTTCGTTGTGCTGGTGCTGGAATCTCACCTCACCCAGTGACGCTATAACTGGGACGATAACTTGTATTGCTGAACCGAGCAAAAAAGCACTGTTTGGACTTTAAAACCTATGGTTTTTATGGAATTCTGTCATTGACGACCCTACTGGGAGTACGAATCCTTACAATATATATAGTAATTGTATGAACCTGCAGAATATATTTCACTTATACCTCACAGCGAGCCCCATTCAAAGTAAAAATAAAGAAAACTCTAACAGAATTGCAATTTTTGCCTTCTTACCTCAACCTCTCAAAAATTTTTATAAAAAGGAATCAAAAGTTATGGCTCTTTAAAACCATTTCAGCAAATTCCTTGTTCCAAAATGCAAGTGCTGCTATGAGAAATTGAGTAACAAATTATACGATGCTTATCCTCTTTCTAAGCTTTGTAAAAGGAAAAAAATTGGGAAAAAGTGGAAAACAAGAATTTTTTCATTTTTATGGTCAACTGTTAATATATCCTTTGAAGTACTTATGGGGTCAAAATCATCTCTACACCCCTGAGTTTTTTGGATGGTGTAATTTGAAAAATGTGGTTGTTTCTTGTGGTTTAAACCCTGCTCATACCTCAAGGGTGGTGCAAGTTCGATATGGCACCCAAACACCTTCTAGTAACATCTGTGTTCCAAAAGCCACAATTTTGAGGTACGTTTTCTCCCTTAACCCTTGTAAAAATGAATAATTTTGAGTTAAAACAACATTCTACTTTTACCATGTAATTTTTGATTTTAGAAATGTAGTTTCCAAAATGAACCTTTGGGGGTATTTCTTATGTTTTAGCACTTCAAGGCCTCTTCCGCCTGAAATGATGCTGGAAAAACGTCCTAAAAATGGAGACCACATATTTGAGTCAAGTAGCACTCAAGAGCCACATATGGGATACTATTAACAACAATTTCAGACTCAAGGTAAAATATTTGGAGTATTAGTTATATGTTACCACCTGCTGTATTAAAATAATAATAATAATAATAATAATAATAATAATAATAATAATAAGTGAAAATTAGCAAAAAAAAGAAGACATTTTAAAATTTACCTCCATTTTGCACTATTTCTGTGAAACACCAAAAGGGAATACATTTCCTAAATGTGATTCTGAATACAGAGTTTCAAAACATTTTATAGGTTGTAATAAATAGGGATGAGCAAATCGACTCGGATGGTTCATCCGAAGTAGATTCTCATAAAACGGAGTGGGAGCTCCATACAGTATTAGAATGTATTGGCTCCGATGAGCCAAAGTTATTACTTCGGAAGTATTGCGAGACTTTGTGTAATAACTTCAGGAATTCATTTTACTGTAAAAACCTTAATAAAGAACTTGGTTTCGGTTCCAAGATACTGATCATTGGAGCCAATACATTCTAATACTGTATGGAGCTCCCACTCTGTACACTATTAAAACAAAGTTTTATGCGAATTGACTTCGGATGACGCATCCGAAGTTGATTTGCTTATCCCTGGTTGTAAAGAAATGAATTTGGTAATTTGTTGAATTTGCAGCATTAAGAGGTCACATTTATTGAAATCAAAAGCTATTTCAATCAAGAACATCTTAACAAGCCAAGTTACATGGTATCATAGGATCCCTTCTTTGATATCACCTTCACAATTCTTGCATCCATTAAACATGTGAGTTTTTGCAGAGTTTCTGCTTGAATCTCTTTGCAGGATGTCAGAATAGCCTCCCAGAGCTGCTGTTTTGATGTGAGCTGCCTCCCATCCTTATAGATCTTTTGCTTGAGGATATCTCAAAGGTTATCAAAAGGGTTGAGGTAAGGGGAAGATGCTGGCCACACCATGAGTTTCTCTCCTTTTATGCCCATAGCAGGCAATGCTTCAGAGGTATTCTTTGCAGCGTGAGATGGTGCATTGCCATGCATAAATATGACTTTGCTAATAACATCTGGTTTGCAGTCAATCATTGGCAGAGGTAGGGACCTGACCCCTTGCAGTCTTGTGACCATTTGTCAAGATGTAATGGGAGCTGGTCACCAGCCAGTGATTGGCGGCGGCAAAATCAATCCGTATGTTGACATTGAAGGAGCCCAGCGGAGCATTGTAGGCCTGGAAGATAAGGAGCATGGAGCTGCCGCCGAAAGCAGGTACTGTAGGTCATCATTGCTTTATAGGTCTAGACGTGTGGTGGGGCTTGAATAATTGATAATAATAATAATAATAATAATAATAATAATTGAATCAAATAAGAAGAAATTATAAATAAGAAGAAAAATATTTGGCAAAGTATGAAAAAATGAAACATTTCAAAAGGTAGTGTTTTGCTTTAAGCATTCATGCTTCTAAATACGTAAGTATTCAAAGAATGGAGGCAAACTTTACAGGATGATGATTAATATTGTATTACATTTATTGGTACGTGAATTTCATTACTTTATAAGCAAAATTCCTTTCATAAATGAAGCAGAAGTAATGATCAAAGTCAATTGGGGTCATTTATCAAACTGGCATAAAGTAGAACTGGCTTAGTTGCCCATAGCAACAAATCAGATTCCACCTTTCATTTTGACAGCTCCTTTGGAAAATAACAGGTGGAATCTGATTGGTTGCTATGGGCACTAGCTAATTCTACTATGCGAGTTTGATAAATGACCCCAAAATATCTTCTCATCATGCGATGGCCTTGGTAAATCCGTGGTTTACCTCTATCACCAAACCACCTCAAAGTTTCCCTAGTGGTCAGCTATGCTGTAACTTAAAGTGGATGATCTTTAGATTTTCTTGTGATTAGTATGATCAAAAGTCACCATGTAAACCTAGCCTAATACTTATCAAAGGCGTAACTTCTTTCTCTCTATTATTATATTTTTAGAGTTTAAAGAAGGTTTTAAAAGTAGAATATAAACTTTAGGGAAAAATATACATCCTAGAATGCCAGAACATGAGGTCAATATGGCAAATATCTCCACAATCACCATATATTTCCCTTTGGTGCTCAGATAAGCCGGGATCATGGCAGATCCAGACACTGCAGAACAGCAGCATGCTGAAGGTGATGTACTTGGCCTCATTGAAACAGTCTGGTAATGTCCTCACCATGAAAGCCAGAACAAAGCTCACAGCTGCCAGGAACCCCATATAACCCAACATAGAGTAGAAGGCGATGACCGAGCCTTCATTACACTGAATGATGATCTTCCCAGGATATGAGCGATGGTCAAACTCTACATAAGGAGGAGACACCGACAACCAAATAACACAAATGAGAACTTGTACAGAAGAACACACCAAGACAACAGAAATAGAGAGTCTGAATGAGACCCATTTCACCCAGATACTTCCAGGTTTGGAGGCTTTGAAGGCAATGCAGACTGTGATAGTTTTGGCCAGAACAGAAGAGACACCAATAGAGAAGAAGACACCAAATGATGTTTGTCTCAGTAGGCAGGTTTTGTCCACTGGATGGCCGAAGAAGAAGAAGACACTGAGGAAGCCAAGCATGATGGAGACCAGGAGGATGAAGCTCACAGTCCGGTTATTGGCTTTAACAATCGGAGTGTCCCAGTAAGAAATGAAGATTCTTAATACGACCAATGTCACAGCAGAAAGAAATAAAGAAAGTGCTGCAAAAACATGAACCAAAGTGTCCTTCTCATAGGATAGAAACTCGTAGGATTTAGGAAAACATTTCATCTTCTTCTCATCTGGCCACTCTTCTATGGGGCATTTATGGCAAACTTCACTTTCTACAAATGCAACAAAAAATTGTGGCTTCTATGAGAACTCAGCATACACTATTGATGTACTACTTTCTATCGATCTATCTATCTATATATCTAAAAGGCAAAAGGACCAGCACCAAGGTCCAATTCAATAGTCCATAAAGAAGCCAGCAACACTACTATGTAGCCAAGTAAACCGTGGTTTTTTCACCCAGTGTCAATAGCGACGTTTCAACCGCTTGTTGCGGCTCTTTCTTAAGCTATACAGACATGTGTTTCAATGTGATATATAAAGACACACCAATTCATGAAAGTGATAATACAATTTAGATAAAAATGACCAAATTTCATACAATGTGGATGTGGTGCTTATTTTAGGCGTAGAAAAATGACTAAATGTAACCCAGCTAGGAAGCTATCTTACATTTAGACTGGCGGTGGATACGCCGAAGTTATGTGGAGGCCGGCGCCACTTTATAACTTTGGCGAAACCACGTCAGCGCAGGTGTTTTTAAAACCCTGGGCTTAATAAATGACCCCATAGTGCTTTTCAAGAACCATAGATATGAGAATGAGTACTTTCGATACCCTGATTTTAAAGCACTATAATAAAATATATGAACATGAGGAATTTCAATACAGTGCTATTCAGTAATTACCGAACTAAATGTGCGCCATATATTGACACCTCTCTAAAGAAGACAGCAATTAAATGCCAGGTTAGAACATTACTTGCATTATCACACATTTCAGCACCAAGATTCATGGTGATTTACTTAATATACAGATGTGTCCACCCTTAGTTTTTCCTAAATATTATTGCAGGACTCTAGTTTCCCCACATATCTCCGGTTATTTGACCCAAGAGAAAGGCTAAGGAAGGACACTTGTATTATGAACATGGTCCTTCTTTACTCAACACAATAATAGTTGTGAAAGTTTCCTTCCTCGTTTCCACTGGAAAGATATTTTAAAAGTCATGATTTTAACTGTTAAGCAGTATGCTAGGTCTCCTAGAAGAGAACAGCTGTGTATAGAGACTTAAAGGGGTTATCTCCCGAATGATGTAAAAAATTAAAACTTTATAAAGTCCATGACAATACTTTTCTAACAAAGCTAGAACCAGCCCTGTACCTCTCACGGATCCAGAGATCTCCCCAATCATTGCTCTGCTAGATTTATATCCAGCTGACAGCTCAAGGGGAGTGTCTTCTCTGCCTCAGCTCAGGAGGCGTGTCCATGCTCTCCCTATCACAGCTCAGGAGGCGTGTCCATGCTCTCCCTATCACAGCTCAGGAGGCAGTTGAACGGTGAAACTGAGCATGTGCGGCCATCTTAATGAGACGGTCAAAGAAATAAGAACTTAAGTGGCCCTATACAGATACATTTTATAGAATAACTTAGTACCCATACAAAAGTTTTAATAACATGCAATTGCAAAAGTATTCAGATATAGGTGCTGGTTTGAAAACTGCAGAATATGTTTTGTGGGACAACCCCTTTAATGGAAGAGCTCCATGGAATGCAGACTTAGGTTACAGCCACAGGGTCAGGTTTCTGCATGCAGTTTTGTTAGCATAAAATAAGGTGTAAATTAAAAAGTTTATATGTCCTCAATACTTTTTCTTCTTTTATGATCCACACCTGGCTCCCAAAACTGCATACAGAAACCTGACCGTATAACCGTACTCTTATAAGTAATGCTCGATGAGAAACTAGTATGGAAAGCGGTATCTCCCAAGGAAAGACAACCATCTGACTAATGCCAAGTCAGATTTTGAGTCATAAGGAGACATTTCTACAAGTTGGAGCTAGTGAGAAGGTCCCCTTTCCTTGGGAGACACCTCTCCCAGAGTGCAGGAGAGCACGCCGTGCATGTGCGACTGTTCTCCATTAATTTTGTATGACAGTGCTGGCTCAGATATTTCTGGAAGTTCTACCAAAGTAAATGGAGTGGTGGCCATAATTGTGTGGAGCTCTCTCCATTAACTTCTATGGGACTTCTGAAAATAGCCAAGCATTTTGGTACTCTTATAGAAATTAATAGAGGATGACGGGACATGCATGAGCGCACTCCTGAACTTTGTGTTCTCCTCTCATCTACCTCTGCTTGTGCATTGCTGCTTTCAGCTACTGGACTCTGAGCCTGAACCTAGATCATTACACAAAGTGTGTGAGGTGACAGCAGTATGTGTAGGCCACCAAGAGGCCAATGACAGAGCCTGGAGTTGGCAGCAGTATGAGAAAGCCACCAAGTGGCACAATGAGAGACTGTGGAGGTGGCAGCAGTATAAGGAGGCCACCGAGTGGCACATTGACAGAGTCTGGAGTTGGCAGCAGAATGAGGAGACCACCAAGTGGCCCAATGACAGAGTCTGGAGTTGGCAGCAATATGAGGAGGCAACCAAATGGCACAACGGAGGTTGCAGCATCAGGAGAAGGCCACTGAGTGGCACAATGACAGAGACTGGAGGTGGCAGCAGTTCATGGAGGCCACTGAGTGGCACAATGACAGAGTCTGAAGTTGGCAGCAGTATGAGGAAGCCACTGAGTGGCACAATGACAGAGTCTGGAGGTGGCGGCAGGAGCAGTAGCAGCAACAGAGAAAGCCACCGAGTGGCACAATGACAGAGTGTGGAGGTGGCAGCAGTATGTGGAGGCCACCGAGTGGCACAATTACAGAGTCTGGATTTGGCAGCAGTAGGAGGAGGCCACCAAGTGGCACAATGACAGAGTGTGGAGGTGGCAGCATAAGGAGAAGGCCACCAAGTGGCACAATTACAGAGTCTGGAGTTGGCAGTAGTATGAGGAGGCCAGTGAGTGGCACAATGATAGAGTGTGGAGGTGGCAGCAGTATGTGGAGGCCACCGAGTGGCAGAATGACAGAGTCTGGAGTTTTCAGCAGTATGAGGAGGCCACTGAGTGGCACAATGACTGAGTCTGGAGGTTGCAGCAGTATGAGAAGGCCACCGAGTGGCACAATGACAGAGTCTGGAGGTGGCAGCAGCAGCAGTACCAGCATCAGGAGAAGGCAACCGAGTGGCACAATGGCAGAGTCTGGTGTGGGCGGCTGCAGCAGTAGCAGCATCTGGAGAGGACCACCGAGAGGCACAATGACAGAGTCTGGAGGTGGCAGCAGCAGCAGCTAGTGTTAAGCGAGCATGCTCAGCCGAACAACTGTTCGGCTCAAGCATCGCGATGCTCGGCACTCGGCGGTGTTAGGCCGAACACCTCGTGTGCTCGAGCCCGATGCTCGAGTCTCCTCCCCTACTAGATATCTCAGGTATTCAACTCTCCGTCCAAGCAGCAAAGCATAAGGTAAAACGCATTCTTTGTATCTGAATAACATTCTGAAGAAAAGGCACATCTCAGCCTTTTCACATAATATCTATTTTAATGGACCATGCTGGTATAACCTGGCTATCTCCTGTATATAATTATATATTTATGGCTGATGAAGGTGGGTTAAAGAAGGAGCACTTGGCATTAGATGTGTGGCATCAGGCGGGTGGCAGCATCAGAGTAGAAGCTGAGGCAGGTAGCCAGAAGAAACCTGTCTCTTTTGTCAAGGTTTGGGTGAGGCAGCATGGATGATCGAATCAGATGCACCAGGCATTGGTGGGGGAAATCCTGGCTGATCCACGACTGATTCATCTTAACAAAGGTCAGTCTCTCCACATTTTGGGTGGACAGGCGAGTTCTTCTTGGGGTAACTATGGCCCCCGCCGCACTAACCCCTCTGATGCCACACTACTGGCCAGGCAGGACAGCTTTTCCAGTTGCGGCCACAAATACAGTTTGGCTGCCCAGTAGCCCAGCGGATCTTCAATAACGGCTGGCAGTATGCTGTCCAAATATGCCACCACCTGCTGGTTCAGGTCCTGCTCCAGGTCTACCTGCTGCTGCTGGTGAGTAGTTTCTTCACTATGCGGGTGAAGAAAGCTGATCATCAGCGAATGTAGACTTAGGCTGCTGCTGATGGAGGTGGTACTGCTCCTGCCACTCCACCCTTCCCCAGCAGCCATGGCAGTGGAACATGAGTGCAAAGGGCCCCCAGTCAGACCTGCAAGAGGATAGACGATGGCGCAGATAGGCAGTGGCCAACTGATTTCATAGGATGTCTCTGTAGTAATTAAGATTGTCCTCTCTCTCAGTGGGTGTAAAAAAGGCCCCATTTTAGACCAGTAGCGAGGGTCCAACAAGGTGGAGAGCCAGAAGTCATCCCTCTGCTGAATAGTGACAATTCGGCTTTAACTTTGCAAGCAAGTGAGCATGCATCTGGCCAATTGTGCAAGTGACTCAGAGGGACTCCTGCCTCCATCTCCACTGCATACTGCCAATGTGTGTCTGGGTCCTCTGTCTTATCTTCCTCATCGCCCTGTAGCTCCTCTGGCTGCTCCTGCTCCTCCTCTCCTGTCAGCTGAGTAGAAAAACCAGCCATTTCGCTACACATTGCCTGTGCTCCAATGTCCTCCTCCTCCTCTTCCAGTTTAGCCCCTACAGGGCTCATGTGGCCGTGAGATCTAGGCGCCACATCTCCTGTCCCTGACCTGCCATTATTACCACCATCTGTTCCAGTACATAAAGCAGTGAAATGATGACATACATTCCGTATTCCTGGCGACTGACAAATAATGTGGCCTCCTCAAAGGGCCTGATCGAACACTGCGGTCACACATGAGCTGCCACTGGCTGACTTGGAACTTACACTGGGAGTACTCCTGTCCGCTTGGATCATCAAGAAATCGTTGATGCTCTTTCTCTGTTCATATAGTTGGTCCAACATATGGAGGGTGGAATTCCAATGGGTGGAAACGTCGCATATCAGCTTATGTTGGGGGATGCCGTTCTGCCACTGCAGCTTAAGGAGGGTATATTTTGTGGTGCTCGAGTGGCTGAAGTGCATGCAAAGTTTCCTGCCCATTTTTAGGATGTCTTGCAGATGAGTGGAAGACTTCAGGAACCGCTTAACAACCAGATTGAACACGTGTGCCTTGCAGGGAGCATGACAGCCGTCTTTGACGCAGCGCCGCCACCATGTTCTTCCTGTTGTCGGTCACCATGGTTCTGATTTTCAGTTGTCGTGGAGAAAGCCAGGATTCAGTTTGTTGATGAATCACATAGAACAGTTCCTCCCCTATGTGACTCCGTTCGCCAAGGCAAATCAGGTGCAGAACAGCGTGACACCGCCGTGCCCTGCACATGTGGTATCCTGGAGGGGCAATGTGACTTGTCCCTGCAGTGGAGGCTGAGGACATGGTGGAGGATGAGGAGGCAGAGGCAGACATTGTCGCAGGATCAACAGCGTGACAACGTGGAGACGGAAATGGCGTGACCTTGCCAAGTTGCTGTTGTGGCTGTGCACCCAGTGGGCCATAAAGGATATGTATTGTCCCTGACTGAAGTTACAACTCCACACGTCGGCACTGCCATGCACTTTGACAGACACCGACAGACTCAAGGACTGGCCCACCTTCTGTTCTACATACTTGTGCACGGCTGGTACTGCCTTTTCGCAAAGAAAATATGGCTTGGGACTTTCCACCTCGGCACAAGCCATCAGTTCTCTGAAAGGTGCAGAGTCCATCACTTGGAAAAGGAGGGACTGCAGCACCAGCAACTTGGCCAGGAGCACATTCAGCTTCTGCTCCATTGGATGATTGCACACATACTGCTGTCTCTTTGCAATCGCTTTGGTGATCGATTGCTGACGGAATGACTGAGGAGGAGGAGGAGGGGCATGTGGACCAGCAGAAGATGGGAAGGACAAACAGCTCCCTTTGGCTGAGGTGTTGGAGCCTTAACTGCCTGAAACTGGGTGCGTGCCACTGGGTGATGTAGCAGTTGCTGTGGCAGGCTGCACCACCACATTAGAGTCACAGTTTTTTTTTTTATGTTGACGTAGTGCCGTAGTGCCAACATTGGCACCCTGGCCACGCTTCACCTTCTGCCCACAGATTCTACATATGGCCACGTAAGACTGCCACACCGCTGAGTAGGTGATATTCCCCCAACAGTCTGCATTGACTGACTGCTACCGCCAATGCCTCTGTGAACCCATGCACCACTACTTCCCGTGAAGGTAGGCTGCTGCGAAGCAGGTGGTCTGCCCCGGTCATGTTTGGCTCCCGACCTCCCACTGCTGCCACCCTGGTGACTCCTAGCCATGCTACCACCTTGCTGGCTCAGCCGCTGCCTCACGGGAAAGCTGCCACCCTCTTCTCCTGATGATGATGAAGCCCCTCTGCACCCGGCATCATCATCGAGTATTGTCTGCATGTCACTGATGTCCTCCACAATGGTCTCTGGGTCAGGATCCTGACCACTCGCAACACCACCTCCCATGCCACTCTACTCATCACTACTTGCCCGCCTAGTGGAGGAAGCGGCGGATGTCTCTTCCACCTCTTGACTTGGCAGTAGCTGCTGACTGTCCTATAGTAGCTGGTCCTCACTGTATAGTGGAGCTGGGCCCACAGCATACGATACTTCTGTGGCTGAGGGAACAGCAAAGGACAGAGGCAGGTTGAGGACAGGTGAGGGCACAGAGCCTTCTCCAGGGCCATGCCAACTAAGAGTTGTGTCTGACAAACCCACTGACTGTTGGCTGGGGGTGTCTGATGCCATGTGGGATGAATGGGATGACCGAGTTAACCAATTAAGAACCACTGGGTTGCTGGTCAAGACATGACTAGATGACAACGGGAGCTCAGGCCTCTGGCTGCGACTACTGCTGCCATGACCCCTTACTCTGCTGCGACCTCTGTCTGCACCAGAAACATTTAGGCCTCTGCCACTCCTCCTTGCATGGTCTGGCACTTCTCTGTCTGACATACTTTTAGCTGAACTAAATAAATTAAAAGCAAATTAAAACACCCCTAAAAGCGACAAATATATTTTTCTTTTGCACTAAAATTGGCCACCAAATGCTTTCACCATAAATAACTGCAACAGTGCAATGCGTATATATTTGTCTTTTGTACTGAGATAGACCATTAAACGCTTTCACCACAAATAACAGCAACAGTACAGTACGTATATATTTTTCATTCTGTACTGAAATAGGCCACTAAACGCTTGCAATACATATACAGTAACTACAGGAGGGAAGTGAGAATGTATTTTTATTTTTGTACTGGAATAGGCCACTAAACGCTTTCACCACAAATAGCTGCAACAGTGAAGTGAGTATATATTTTTATTTCTGTACTGAAATAGGCCACTAAACTCTTTCAACACATATAACTGCATAAGTGAACTGAGAATATATTTTTATTTTTTTACTGAAATAGGCCACTAAAGCTTTCACCACAAATAACTGCAACAGTGAAGTGTGTATATGTTTTCTTTTGTACTGAAATAGGCCACTAAACGCTTTCACCACAAATAACTGCAACAGTGAAATGCGTATATATTTTTCTTCTTGTACTGAAATAGGCCACTAAAGGTTTTTAACATAGCACTTGCACCCCAATAACAAGAACAAATTGCTGGAATGACAGAGCTGTATAATGGCTATTTGGATCCCCAAATAATCTTTCCCTGCACTGGTAAATCGCTTTTCTAGCACTGTCCCTATTTCCTTTTGGTGTCTGTCCCCGCACTAAGATGCTGTGAAATGATTCTTCCCTATCCTTTCCCTGTACTTATAAATCTTTTTTCAGTTTTTTTTACCAAGAAGGTTTTTCGTATTACTGTCCCTAGCACCTTCTCACATCTGTTCCTGCATTCAGAATGCTGGAAAATGTCTGAATCCAAGATGGCTGGCGTATTTATAGGGCTGTAACATCACAGGGCTTGCTGGCTGGCTGCTGATTGGCTGCATGCATGGCATTTTGGGTCATCCCGTCTTTCCTGAGTTCCTTACCCCATGTCCTCACACGTGTAGCCGCCATTTTAGCCACCATTTTATGAAAAATTGCGATTCTTTACCACGAGGCGCGAGGAAATTCGCATTTGTTACAAATCAAATTTTTCTTGAAATTGTGAACGAATTCCACTTCGTCACCTTCAAATCGCTCATCTCTAGTCATAATGACTACCTGCAACCCCCACTATGGCACGTAAAGGGCTGCAGTACTGTCTTAATCCATGTGCAGTTAGCTCATCCTGGTGGAAGTATAGTAAAATTTAATGTTGGGAAAACAGATTAATTGTGTACTATGGGACCAGAAAGCTCCAACACTCCAGCTTTTCTGCAGCTACAACTCCCACAATCCACTTTTCACTTGTTTTGAAGTTTCAAGAACAGCCTGTGCTTGCTGGGAGTTGTAGCTTCACAGTAGCTGATTCCTGGTGTACGAAGTCTAGACATCATAAAAGTTCTGCAGCCAGAAAACATTTTAAAATCTATCATAAAACATTTATAAAATCTACATAGACATTGGTCTTTGGCAGTTTTTATAGTGTTTAGAGGGTTAGTGCTTTTTCTTCTGAATGAAACATGCCCTGTTTATGGGGTGATTCAAAAGTATCATCACATTTGGAAAAAAAATGAATGTTTGTTGAAATGCATGGCATGTATACAACTGTTTTGAAATCCTTTAAAAAGTGTGTGTGAAGGAATCCTAATTTTTCCAAGTATTTTCTATCTTATGTGATATGGCTTGCTAAACAGCAAAGAACGTAAAGAAGATACAGTTTTCATAGTTTTATAGCGAACCTTCCAAGATCCCGCTTCTATTTTATTGATTAATTTCACTGTTTGTAAAAATGAATGAAAAATATTTTTGATGTAAACCATGCTGTGTAATTCCACATACAGCCTACATACATGTTGCCTCTGTTAATGTCTATATGTTGATATCTCCAAAGTAGAATATATTATTACCTGTTACATTGGATATTTCACCCTCAGAACATAGGACACAGTCGTGGCAGCAGGCTTGATGTCCTCCATTAGAAACTTTCCTGAATCCTGGATAGCAAGGCTCATTACACCGAGACTGTGGGAACTTTGATAGAAGAAATGTAGACCATTAAAACCATGAGATCTTAAAACAAACCTAAGTTTTAAAATAAAAAAGTTTGCTGAAGTGTGAAGGAATAATTATGTTTGGGCTTCCTTAAAGTCTCCTTTAGCCATATTATTCTCTGTTCCAGCTGCACAGCCAGATGCATTTCTCTCGGAAATTGTATTACAAACTGCAAAGACATTTTTGTGGGTGACATTTTGTAAAAATCCACCATACTTTTTCAGAATTTGTTTTTATGGAATACACTGAATGCTAGAAATAATGGGGGCTGATATGAGGCAATGGGGGCTGATGAGAGGCATGGGGGCTGATATGAGGCAATGGGGCATGATGAGAGGCATGGGGGCTGATATGAGGCAATGGGGGCTGATGAGAGGCATGGGGGCTGATGAGAGGCAATGGGGGCTGATGAGAGGCATGGGGGCTGATGAGAGGCATATGGAGGCTGATGAGAGCCATGGGGACTGATGAGAGGCATATGGGGGCTGATATCGGGGCTCGGATCGGAGGGCAGAGGATACTGAGATGAACCTGTCAGGGTTAACTTAAGTCCTGGTCATTGTGGCCACGCGATGACCCTCTCCACAACTCACATCTCGCTGATGTACTTTTATGTCAGGAGCACAAAGAGGTTAATGCTACAGTATACCTTATATATCTCTGAGGTGCCTGTCCATTTTATATATCCCAGAACAAAATGCTTTGAATTAATTAAATAGGAATTCAAATGAAAGAGGGTAAAGATAAAAATTTACATATGTAAAACATTAAATGATTTTTAAAGCCCAACGAAGCATATAATGAAATCAACATCTTATTTATAGTTTTCTTGGAGAAATTTTAACCTTCCGGCACTGTTTCTTACATTTAGGCCTCATGCACCCGACCTTTGTTTGTTTCCGCGTCCGTTATGTTAATTTTCACGGATATAATGCTTCCCCATTCATTTCAATGGGTCCGCTAAAAATGCGGATGCTCATCCGTTTTGTTCCGCATTCGTGGTCCGTGTTTACATTCCGTCAAAAACATAGAGCATGTCCTATTTTTTCACGCTTATGGACAAGGATAGGCATTATTACAATGGATCTGTCATAAAACAGATCCGCCCAATAAACGGTCCATCACCCATTTTTTGGCGGACGCAAAATTTGCGGACCGGAACGGATGTGGAAACAAACAACGGTCGTGTGCATGAGGCCTTACAGCACTGGTGGGTGGTTGCTTCTGTCCAGTACTTTATAGGCTTTGTGGAAAGTGGGCACAGCATGAGTCAGGAGCCTAAATCTGAAACAACGAGTCCCCTGGAATGTCAGAGGGAGTTAAATCCGGTTATCACTTTGTGAAAATCACTTTGTGTAAGTTTAGCTAAATCATTTTTAAATAATTTTTGCTGATTTTATTTCGCTAGAATAAGGCCATTAAAAAATAAAATACAAAGTTGTCATTCTGTAATTGTAAACTCAGAGAAATACAAGGTAAGCCTTATTAACATAGTAGGTGGGGGCTGGAATGACCTACAGAATCACATATCTAATATTTTTTTAAATGGCGTAGAGAAGCAGCGCATTGATAAATATTATGTGAGAAACCCTAACCAGCCACACTACTCGAATAACATAGGAGAGATCTAGTGCTCTAATTCTGTCACCACCACTCACCTATCTGGTCTGAGTAATGGTCTGACAGAGTGCTAAGAAAGACTGCCATGTTAAAAGTCCAAACAAAGAGGAAGTTGAAGACATGGACAGGAACTAGAATGCATGACTTCAGAAAATTATATACAAAAAATCCACCCATTTTATAAAAATGCACAAATAGTCACAAATAGATGAACTTGGGATGGAAAAAGATAGAGATGAACGAAGTGTGGAGAAATTCAGCCAATTCGCCAAACTTGAAAAGAAATTTGATTTGTTACAAAATAATCGCGATAAATCAGGTACATCCAGGCCACTCTGCCTAATTATATTCATCCCACATGGTGTATCAATCTCAGTGTGAAGGCTTGGAACTTAAACAGCAGGTAGAGTGTATTGCGGTGTGCATGACCTTCTGGTGCACCCACAGTCATAGTTATTCCGTTCTGCAGGTACTGTGCTGCCAGTATCACAGGTGTAATTTATCACCATCTACATCACTGGGCAGTTCACTAAGATTCATAGCTAACCCCTTCTGTTAAACAAAAGAAAAGCACACAGCACCCTTCAGTAAAGCCAAAAACCCATGCGCACCCGGCAGGAGCTGTGTCCAAATGGCTCCTTAGTGGAACAAAATAAAGAAATGGAAACAGTGCCAATAAAGTAGTGGAGAAAAAACTGTTAATTATCTGTGGCCTACTGTAGTGCCAAAAATCTGTATTTCTCTGTATTCAGTACATTACAGCAATCCAATACAGTGTGTATTGTGAAAATTACATTACCTCTGGGCTAGTGTAGTGACGAAAATCTTTCTTTTTCTTTATATTTCTGTATCCAGTACAGTGTGTATTGCAAAATTTCATTATCTGTGGCCTACTGTAGTACAGAAAATTTGTATTTCTGAGTCTACAGTACATTACAGAATGCCAATACAGTGTGTATTGTAAAAATGTCATTATCTGTGTCCTAGTGCAGTGCCGAAAATTTGTATTTCTCTGTCTCCAGTACATTACAGTAAGCCAATACATTGTGTATTGTAAACATTTCATTATCTGTGGTCTACTGTAGTGCCGAAAATTTGTATTTCTTTGTCTCCAGTACATTATAGCAAGCCAATACAGTGTGTATTGTAAAAATTACATTATCTCTGGGCTAGTGTACTGCTGAAAATCAATATTTTTCTGTATTCAGTACACTACAGCAAGCCAATACAGTGTGTATTTAAAAAATTCCATTATCTGTGGCCTAGTGTAGTGCTGAAAATCTGTATTTTTCTGTATCCAGTACTGTGCTCCATCAGAAATTTGTGTCTTTAGCGGACAGTAAAACAATCTGCGCAACATTTACAGACAAAACCATTAATATAAAAAAAGGAAGGGGGAAGAGGGCGTGATGCTGATGGTGCAAGCAGAGACCGTGTCCCTGGGCGTGATGATGATGGTTTAAGCAGAGGCCGTGGCCCTGGGCTCAATGAAACCGTGCCTGCTGCCAGTGCACCAGAAAAAACATAAAAATCCACCTTACCCAGCTTCATGTCCAACTTAGCTGGGCGGCGCAGGACAACACTGTCCAAGTCGGACCAGTGCAAAAAGTTAGTCGTTTGGATTGAGGAAAATAATGATTCCAGTCGGTTAAGCACCACTCTCTCTTCCATGAAGTCCAGTCTCTGTAGCCAAGAGTCTGGTCAACCGAATCCTCACTCTGATCCTCCTTCCTCCCACCATGTCACGTCTGGCCAAACAAGTGATCCCACACTCGTATATTCACATGACCTCTTTTCATCGCCAGTACTTGGTTTGGCTCTCTCGCCAAGCACGCTTGAAGAGGTACCGGAGATATTGTGCCCTGATTCCCAACCTTCACGGTCTCAAGAAGATGATGCTGGTGAACAGCAATCATTCGTTCACGAGGTGGATGATGATGACACAGTTGCCAATCACTAAGGTGGTGGTTAGGTCAAGTCAGGAGGATGAGCAGAGTGAGGAAGTGGAAGAGGAGGATGGACGATGAGGTCACTGACCCAACATGGGAAGGTGAAAAGCCGAGCGAGGACAGCAGTACAGAGGGGGAGGGATCCATAGCACCGCAACAGTCTGGAAGAGGTAGTGGGGTTGCAAAAGGGAGACGTCGTCCCACACCAAACAGGCCCGGAACCCTTTCACCGAGCACCCCTATGCGTAAATCTACCTTGCCAAGGGGTAGGTGTTCCGCAGTAGGGTGTTTTTTTGAGGAAAGCGCAGAAGACAAAAGAGTGGTTGTCTGCAACCTGTGCCGTACCAAAATGATCCGGTACGTGAACACTAGCAACCTCACCACCACCAGCATGATCCACCACATGGCATCCAAGCACCCTAATAAGTGGGCTGAACACCTGGTTCCACACTATGCGTTTGCGGGTCACACCACTGCCTCCTCTTCCCCTGTGTTACGCACTGCTGGTCAATCCCCTGTCAAAGGCACAGGCCCGGATGCCCCTCGCCCTGCACCTGAACCTTCGCATGAACCGTCAACAACAACATCCACTTAGAAGTAACAGGTAGCAGGCACACTCCTATTTGGGGTAAATTATAATTTATTGGATTAAAATAAGATAGTGCTATACTTAATAGGGTCAACGTGATGTTGTGTATGGGGATTAGGTCTGTGAGTGGGGGTATTGTAGCTAGTGGTTAAGAGGTGGTGCTTGGTGTGCTGGTTTAAGTAAAATTAAGATTAAGGTAGTTTGATTGAGGCTTGAATAAAAAGTGAGTGAATGTGGGATTGGTTAAAATGTGCAAATAAAAATATATTAAAATCACCACGGGATAAACCCCATTCAATACATAAAATGATACAGCATAGCAGATACACGCAATATAGATTTCCTTGTGTAGAAATGATATATAGAAATGATATATATAATAAGATAAGGTGTAAATAGCCCTGATCTGCTGTCAGGGCATATATTGGTTCTCCACAAGGACATTTTTGGCTAGGTGTTATCTCATAAAAATAACTGAACTTGTTGTAATCAATATCGATAGAGAGTTCTCATATAGTCATTCCTTTGTGCAAAAAGAGCCATATATAGTTGTTATTTAGAGTCTGAGGATGGATTCAAAGTTCTTGTTAGTTTACCAGAAAAATGTGAGCAGATGGGAGCGCGGTGCTCTGAGCCTAGGCGCGGCGTCCCGTGCTGTCTCTGGCTCAGAGGACTCTTACTCACCGGCCGGCGCTGTAGTCTCTATGGGCTTCCGATCACTGTATCCTGCGGTCCTGTGTTGGAGATCTTGGCGTCCATCGTGGTTTCTCTGGTATAGTCGCGCGCTTGCGTGATGTCACAGGTCACGAGGTATAACTCTCAGGGATGTTAGCGCTGCTGGTGCGGCAGTGAACACATCTATCTGGAGCGTGTTTTCAATAGTTATTTTAGCTCTTGGCTCATAGTTAGGCCTCATGCACACGACCGTATGAGTTTTTCGGTCCGCAAATTGCGGATCTGCAAAAAACGGATGACGTTCCGTATGGCATACGTTTTTGCGGATCCATTATTTTACTTACTGGGAAGGTCCACCTCACCACGGACACATGGACAAGTGCTGGTGGCCAGGGACGCTACATTTCCTTGACCGCACACTGGGTGAATGTTGTGGAGCCCGAGAGTGAGTCGTACCCTGGGATGGCACAGGTGCTACCACGCCCAGGACTGCGGGCCCCTACGTCCATAAGGGTTCTGCCAGCAGCTATGTTACTAACTCCAACCTCCACTTCTCCTCCTCCTCCACTTCAACCTCCAACAGCAGTCAGCCATCAGTCGCTAGCTGGAAGCAGTGTAGCACTGCTGTGGGTAAGCGTCAACAGGCCGTGCTGAAGCTGATCTACTTAGGGGACAAACAGCACACCGCCGCACGGGGCCGGACTGGGGATAAAAACCAGCCCTGGATAAAGTTGCATACCAGCCCCACAGCACTGCGTCATTATTTACTTGTTTATAAAACTCGTGTATTTTAAAACACGTGTGTAAACACGAATATGAACTTTGCCCCACAATAGCTCTTTTTAGAACCCCCATTGTTCATATTATTACAGTAGACCAACTTTCCCCAAACAGGATGCCTCCAGCCGTTGCAAAACTACAACTCTCAGCATGCCCAGACAGCGTTTGACTGTCAGGCAATGCTGGGAGATGTAGTTTTGCAACAGCTGGAGGTATCCTAGTGAAACACTACAGTAGAGTGCGGATGATGCACTGTTATGGGGGTTCTGTGGACGACACTGTTATGGAGATCTGTGGATGACACTGTTATGGGGGATCTGTGGATGACACTGTTATGGGAGATCTGTGGATGACACTGTTATGGGGATCTGTGGACGACACTGTTATGGAGCTCTGTGGATGACACTGTTATGGACATCTGTGGATGACACACTGTTATGGGGGACCTGTGGATGTCACAATGATATGGGGGATTTGTGGAGGACACTGTTATGGGGGACCTGTGGATGACAAAATGTTATGGGGACCTGTGGATGTCACACTTTTATAGGGCACCTGTGGATGACAATGTTATGGGGGACCTGTGGATGTCACACTTTTATAGGGCACCTGTGGATGACAATGTTATGGGGGACCTGTGAATGGCACTGTTATGGGGATCTGTGGGTGACACACTGTTATAGGGGATCTGTGGATGGCACTTTTATGGGGGATCTGTGGATGGCACTGTTATGGGGGATCTGCGGATGACACTGTTATGGGGAATCTGTGGATGACACTGTTATGGGGATCTGTGGATGACACACTGTTATGGAGCGATCTGGGGATGACACTGTTATGGGGGATCTGTAGATGTCACTGTTATTGGGGATCTGGGGATGACACTGTTATGGGGGATCTGTGGATGACACTGTTATGGGGGATCTGTGGATGACACACTGTTATGGGGGATCTGTGGATGACACTGTTATGGGGCATCTGTGGATGACACTGTTATGGAGGATCTGTGGATGTCACTGTTATGGGGATCTGTGAATGACACTGTTATGGGGGATCTGTGAATGGCACTGTCATGGGGGATCTGTGGATTGCACTATTATGGGGGATCTGTGGATGACACACTGTTATGGAGAACTGTGGATGACACTGTTATGGAGATCTGTGGATGACACTGTTATGGGGGATCTGTGGATGACACTATTATGGGAGATCTGTGGATGACACTGTTATGGGGGATCTGTGGACGACACTGCTATGGAGATCTGTGGATGACACTGTTATGGACATCTGTGGATGACACACTGTTATGGGGGACCTGTGGATGTCACAATGATATGGGGGATTTGTGGAGGACACTGTTATGGGGGACCTGTGGATGACAAAATGTTATGGGGGACCTGTGGATGTCACACTTTTATAGGGCACCTGTGGATGACACTGTTATGGGGGATCTGTGAATGGCACTGTCATGGGGGATCTGTGGATTGCACTGTTATGGGGGATCTGTGGATTGCACTGTTATGGGGGATCTGTGGATGACACACTGTTATGGGGGATCTGTGGGTGACACACTCTTATGGGGGATCTGTGGATGGCACTTTTATGGGGGATCTGTGGATGGCACTGTTATGGGGGATCTGCGGATGACACTGTTATGGGGGAACTGTGGAGGACACACTGTTATGGGGGATCTGTGGATGACTACTGTTATGGGGGATCTGTGGAGGACACACTGCTATGGGGAATCTGTGGATGACACTGTTATGGGGGATCTGTGGATGACACTGTTATGGGGCATCTGTGGATGACACTGTTATGGAGGATCTGTGGATGACACTGTTATGGGGCATCTGTGGATGACACTGTTATGGGGGATCTGTGAATGACACCAGTACGTATGATCCACCTTGCTTCTCTCTGCAGGAGTAGCCGGGCCGGTTCCCTCCCATAGGGATGGGTCGAACCACCTCCACCCCTGTACAGTAAAGACAACTCGGAGTACCCCGTGCAGTCCGGAAATGTTCGATCAGGCAGGGGACCCCTTGCCTGACCGGACTGAGTTCACATGCTCTCGTATGCGCTCAAAGAGGGGCGTAGTCTTGCCAATGTAGAATATTTTACACAAAAACAACCTATACTACATAAGATGTTCGACATGTTATACAATCCCTGACCTGGTGTTTAACCCCTCCTATCTGGAGCCACTTGCTTTGCAAATTCAATGAACAAAGGAGCATTGCCCGCACCTATAATTTCCTCCAGATTTCTTACTTGTAAGCCAAGTCTCAGAAGTGGATTGGCGCACTACACTATATACTAGATTATCTTTAATAGGGATGAGCGAACCCCGAATTTTAGGGTGTTCGGGACCCGGACCCGAATATTTTCAAAAAGTTCGGGTTCGGGTTCGTTGTCCGGCGATTTCTTCCCGCTTTCTGAAGGGCTGCACAGCAGCCAATCAGCTAGCGTTTACTTCTTGCCCAAAGAAGCCATCACAGCCATGCCTACTAATGGCATGGCTGTGATTAGCCAAGTGCAACATGTGACCCAGCCTCTATTTAAGCTGGAGTCACGTAGCGCCGCACGTCACACTGCTCTGATTAGTGTAGGGAGAGGGCGCAGCTTCTGTCAGGGCGAGATTAGGCAGGGAAAAGTCACCACAGCACCTAATGAGCGGATCGATCTACAGCTGTGAATGATTGAACTTCTGCTAGTTACTTGCTCACTGGTTTTAGGCTGCACAGAGCGTTTTCTGTCACTTTTTTCTGGGGTGATCGGCGCCATTTTGTGTCTTGTGGTGCACCAGCACAAGCTGCCACCAAGTCCAATAATCCATCAATACTATTTTTTTTTCTTGCTATATCCTAGCTTGGCTGTGCTTATTGTCACCCCTAGAAACTCAGGATAGAAATTTCTATATTTTATTGAGGGGTTGAATTCAATTGCCAAAATAGCAATCCCCTAAATCTGGTGTTCCAGCTGTGGCTAGCCAAGTGTAATAATGTCTGCTGTCTGGCAAAGGATAGATCATTTTCTGTGGTGAAATTCAATTGCCAAAATAGCAATCCCCTAAATATGGCGTCCCAGCAGTGGCTGGCCAAGTTTAATAGTGTCCGGCAAAGGATAGATTTTGTTCTGGGGTGAAATTCAATTGCCAAAATAGCAATACCGTAAATCAATGGTTTCAGCTGTGGCTGGCCAAGTTTAATAGTGTCCGGCGAAGGATATATTTTTTTCTGGGGTGAAATTCAATTGCCAAAATAGCAATACCCAAAATCTGGTTTTCCAGCTGTTGCAGGCCAATTGTAAATCTGTCCATAAAAGGGTATATTACACTCAGAGTAATCTCCAAGTGAATTTCTTTCCATTAAAGGGTATATTACAGCAAGTGTTAAAATACAGCATAATCCTCTACATTTGCTCACACTGTTTTACATCTCTAAGTATATTTCTTTCCGTTAAGGGGTATATTACACAAAGTGTTAAAATACAATTGCTGAAGGCATAATCCTATATATTTTTTCACACGCTACTGTGCATCTCCAAGTGTAAATCTGTCCGTAAAAGGATACCTTTCATCCAGGGCCTAAATACTAGGCCTACAATTGATATTCCCCTAAATCAATGGTTACTGCTGTGCCTGGATTAGTGTAATACGGTACATAAATAAATAGGCAGATAGTGTTAGGTGCCTGTAAAAAAAGGCCTGAATTTGAATTCAATACATTGGGCCAAATAATTTTTTTCTTACTGTGGTGAACGATAACAATGAGGAAAACATCTAGTAATGGACGTGGACGCTGTCGTGGTGGTGTTAGTGTACCCTCTTGTGCTGGGAGAGGACGTGGCCATTCTGCCACAGCCACACTTCCTAGTCAACCAACTACCTCAGGTTCCAGTACCCGCCAGAATTTACAGCGATATTTGGTGGGGCCCAATGCCGTTCTAAGGATGGTAAGGCCTGAGCAGGTACAGGCGCTAGTCAATTGGGTGGCCGACAGTGTATCCAGCACATTCACAACATTATCTCCCACCCAGTCTTCTGCAGAAAGCGCACAGGTAGCACCTGAAAACCAAGCCCATCAGTCTGTCACATCACCCCCATGCATATCAGGGAAACTGTCTGAGCCTCAAGTTATGCAGCAGTCTCTTATGCTGTTTGAAGACTATGCTGGCAGGGTTTCACAGGGAATCCATCTAGCCCTTCCCAGGGGTGGAAGACATAGAATGCACTGGCGCACAAACACTTATGTTTCCTGGTGATGAGGACATGGGAATACCACCTCATCGGAGTCCGCAGATCTCTGATGATGGCGAAACACAGGTGCCAACTGCTGCGTCTTTCTGCAGTGTGCAGACTGAACAGGAGGTCAGGGAGGAAGACTGTGTGGAAGACGATGCAGGGGACGATGAGGTCCTAGACCCCACATGGAATAAAGGTCGTGCCACTGACTTTCATAGTTCAGAGGAAGAGGCAGTGGTGAGACCGAGGCCAACAGCGTAGCAAAAGAGGGAGCAGGGGCAAAAGCAGAACAGCTGCCACCAAGAGAGTTCGTCTGCTACTGGCCACCGCACCAGGGACCGAGCACCCCAAAAGCAGCTTCAAGGGGTTCCCTGGCATGGCACTTCTTTAAACAATGTGCTGACGACAAGACCTGAGTGGTTTGCACGCTGTGCCATCAGATCCTGAAGCGAGGCATTAACATTCTGAACCTTAGCACAACCTGCATGACCAGGCATCTACATGCAAAGCATGAACTGCAGTGGAGTAAACACCTTAAAAGCAAGGAACTCACTCTGGCTCCCCCTGTTCCCTCTTCTGCTGCTGCCTCGGCCTCTTCCTCCACCTCGGGAGGAATGTTGGCACCTGCCGCCCACCAAACAGAGGATGTGCCACCGACACCACCACCTGGGTCACCAAGCATCTCCACCATGTCACACGGCAGCGTTCAGCTCTCCATCTCACAAACCTTGGAGAGAAAGCGTAAATTCCCACCTAGCCACCCTCGAGCCCTGGGCCTGAATGCCAGCATTTCTAAACTACTGGCCTTTGAAATGCTGTCATTCAGGCTGGTGGACACAGACAGCTTCAAACAGCTGATGTCCATGGCTGTCCCACAGTATGTTGTTCCCAGCCGCCACTACTTCTCCAAGACAGCCGTGCCTTCCCTGCACAACCAAGTATCCGATAAAATCAAGTGTGCACTGCACAACGCCATCTGTGGCAAGGTCCACCTAACCAAAGATACGTGGACCAGTAAGCACGACCAGGGATGCTATATCTCCCTAACTGCACACTGGGTAAATGTAGTGGTGGCTGGACCCCAGGCGGAGAGTTCCTTGGCGCACGTCCTTCCACCGCCAAGGATCGCAGGGCATCATTCTTTGCCACCTGTAGCCTCCTCCTCCTACTCGGCTTCCTCCTCCTCTTCTTCCACCAGCTCATCCAGTCAGCCACACACCTTCACCGCCAACTTTAGCAGAGCCCGGGATAAACGTCAGCAGGCCGTTCTGAAACTCATATGTTTGGGGGACAGGCCCCACACCGCGCAGGAGTTGTGGCGGGGTATTGAATAACAGACCGACGAGTGGTTGCTGCCGGTGGGCCTCAAGCCCGGCCTGGTGGTGTGCGATAATGGGCGAAATCCCTTGCCTGGCGCATGTGCTGAATTTGGTGGTGCAGATGATCATTCACAACTACCCCGACATGTCAGAGCTGCTGCATAAAGTGCGGGCCGTCTGTGCGCGCTTCCGGCGTTCACATCCTGCCGCTGCTTGCCTGTCTGCGCTACAACGTAACTTCGGCCTTCCCGCTCGCCGCCTCATATGCGACGTGCCCACCAGGTGGAACTCCACCTTGCACATGCTGGAGAGACTGTGCGAGCAGCAGCACGCACGCGTCAGTCGCACTGCGGAACAGCACCACTTCACCACCAATGATTGGGCCTCCATGCGAGACCTGTGGTGCCCTGTTGCGCTGTTTGAGTACTCCCCAACATGGCCAGTGGCGATGACACCATTATCAGCGTTACAATACCACTTATATGTCTCCTTGAGAAAACACTTAGGGCGATGATGGAAGAGGAGGTGGCCCAGGAGGAGGAGGAGGAGGAGGAGGAGGGTCATTTTAGCACTTTCAAGCCAGTCTCTTAGAAGTGGCTCAGAATGAGGTCAGGTACAAATGTGGCCAGCCAGGGCCCACTACTGGAGGATGAGGAGGAGTTGGAGGAGGATGAAGATTGTTCACAGCGGGATGGCACCCAATGCAGCTCGGGCCCATCACTGGTGCCTGGCTGGGGGAAATGGAGGCGATGACAATCGCCTCCCACAGAGGACAGCTTGTCCTTACCTCTGGGCAGCCTGGCACACATGAGTGACTACATGCTGCAGTGCCTGCGCAATGACAGCAGAGTTGCCCACATTTTAACGTGTGCGGACTACTGGGTTGCCACCCTGCTGGATCCCGGTACAAAGACAATGTGCAGCGTACTCAAGTTAGGGTTCGGTAGTGTTCCTGGGTGTTGTAGTGCAATTATGACCACTAACCTGAGACAGGCTGGCTCTCTGGTACTTCTGCAAGGACAGGTAGTTATAGGTAGAGTTCGTGACGCCAGTGCCAATTAACGGTGGCACACCGTTTGTTGATAGTAGGAATAATTGAGGAACCACGTTGTAATAAAACAGAACTTGAACTTTACTGAAGCTTTGGTAATCGTACATAGATATACATGGAAGAGCAGTTCCTTAGAAGACGGTTGGTTTAGCAGGTTATAGAGTTACGGTTCATATATGGCAGTCTCTGACATGGCAAGGTGATTCACAGAGGGTAAAACACAGGACTCTTGCAGTATAGGCGGCTTGCACTCTCTACCTGACTGATCCTGGAGAGGAAACTATTCTCCAAGGCCCCAATGCCCTATATCTGGCGTT
This sequence comes from Bufotes viridis, assembly GCA_033119425.1. Taxonomy (NCBI): domain Eukaryota; kingdom Metazoa; phylum Chordata; class Amphibia; order Anura; family Bufonidae; genus Bufotes; species Bufotes viridis. Next base: position 184,015 of record JAKVIS010000036.1, on the reverse strand, counting down.
TATCCTTGGAATTGTAATTATCAAGTACCTCCTCTGGTATCTGTAATACCTCTTGCTTTACTGAATCTCTGCTCCGCCTTTCCTCAGCTTCTTTAGGCTGGTTGCACATGGCAATAACACAGTAACAGGAAGTACATAGAATTACATTTTATGAAGATAATTTATACCAACCTCCCCATAAATGAGGGAACGACAGCACACAAGTGACCCTTCTGTAGTGACGGTCATCACATCTCCCGTACACTACAAATGTGCCCACTACTTCCTGCACTGGAGCGTGATAGGAAGATGCGCGAGTTCAAGCGCACGCTGGTAGACGCGCTCCTGAGAGCATTCCCAAATGTCACAGGGGAACAGGTGGAAGCCCAGGCGAAGGCCAAGGAGGAGCGAGAGGTCACCAATGCAGCTGTGTCACGGCCAGCTCCTCTGAGGGCAGGGTTAGCATATCAGAGATGTGGAAAAGTTTTGTCACCATGCCACGGCTAACTGCACCTCCACCTGATACGGAGCGTGTTAGCAGCAGCCAGCATTTCACCAACATGTGGAACAGTACGTGTGCACTCCCCTCCACGTACTGACTGATGGTTCGGCCCCATTCAACTTCTGGTTCTCCAAATTGTCCACGTGGCCAGAGCTAGCCTTTTATGCCTTGGAGGTGCTGGCATGCCCGGCGGCCAGCGTTTTGTCTGAACGTGTATTCAGCACGGCAGGGGGCGTCATTACTGACAAACGCAGACGCCTGTCCACAGCCAACATGGACAAGCTGGCGTTCATAAAAATGAACCAGGCATGGATCCCACAGGACCTGCCAATCCCTTGTGCAGAATAGACATTTATAACTACTTCCCCTTAACCATATGTTCTTGTACTCCAGGGCACTTCTTTATTGAATCCTCTTTTTTAAATTTTACCATTATTTTGCGGGGCAACCCAAAGTTGAATGAACCTCTCCTCCGTCTGGGTGCCAGGGGCCTAATTATCTGAAAGTGGCCTTCTCCATTGGTGGGTGACATGAAGCCTGATTCTCTGCTTTGGGACCTCTCTCCTCTGCCTGGATGCTGGGGCCTAAATAACTAAAAGTGGCCTTCTCTGTTTGTGGTTGACATGATGCCTCTTTTGCTGCTATGGGACATCTCTCCTCTGTCTGGGTGTCAGGGGCCTAACTTTCACATTCTTGTTTGCTGTCTTAGTGGAAGACATTTAACACTTTTTACTGTTTAATGACCACCCCATTGCCTGGGTGTCAGGGGCCTATATCTCGTTTAATCATTTGTTTTCTTGGTGGGAGATATTAAACTCTTTCTACTGTCTAATGACCGCCCTATTGCCTGGGTGTCAGGGGCCTATATTTCGTTTAATTGCTTGCTGTCTGGGTGAGAGACATTAAACTCTTTTTACTGTCAAATTGCCTCTCCTCTGTCTGGGTGTCAGGGATCTACATAAATGATAAAGGCCTGTTGCCTTTTACCTCCATTGCAGGTTGACTTGAGGCCTGTGTTGCTTTTACGGGACCGCTCTTCTCATTGCGGGTGCCATGGTCCTGAGTCTGTGAATGAGGCCTGTGGCACTGCAGGCAGACATAAATCCTTTTTGGCTGTGATAAGAACATCAACTCCTATAGCATTTCCACCTGATGCCACCTCAACTTTCTATTCTACCTTCTCCTCCTCCAAGTTGCCAATTGATATTGGTTAATTTTTATTTATTTTATTTTATTTTAGGTCATTTCCCTATCCACATTTGTTTGTAGGGGATTTACCTACATCTTGCTGCCTTTTGCAGCCCTCTAGCCCTTTCCTGGGCTATTTTACAGCCTATTTAGTGCCCAAAAGTTCGGGTCCCCATTCCCGTACATTTTCGGAAGTTCGGCCAAACTTCTCGAACCCAAACATCCAGGTGTTCGCTCAACTCTAATCTTTAAGTGTGTGGCACTTCTTAAAGGTGACCAAAGGCCGGTTGGCAGCAAGATGTTTAAAAGCGGGGTCTCCCCTCAATAAGTCCCAGTTATCATGGATGACTCGTTTGACTACGTCCGCAGCCAGGCTATATTTGAAGGCAAAAACAAAGCAGTCCTTCTTCAAATTTTTATCTTTTTCCACGAGCAAGGTGTCCCGGCTATACGCAGCAGCTTTGCGCATGGCTATTGAGACTGTTCTCAGTGGGTAGCCCTGATCCAAAAGACGATTTTTGAATTCACTTGCCTGGCGATAATACGTCTCATCAGTGTCATTTATCCTCCGCAGACGGAGAAACTGTCCAAAAGGAACTGCGTCTTTAACTGTCGATGGATGAAAACTGGTCTGATGGAGCAGCGAGTTGGTTGCCGTTGGCTTGCGAAAGCCTGTAGTGTGTAGCGTACCATTCTCTACTATCACACGTATGTCCAGAAAATCAAGAGACTCACCCCCAAAATTGAGGGTGAACCTAATGTTCATCCGGTTACGCGTGTTAAGATATCCTACAAAATTACGACACTCTTCCTCGCTGCCCGACCAGACCAGAAAAAATATCGTCGACATAGCATAAAAACAAGTGAATGTGTCTTAGGAAGGGGTTACACACTGAGAATATATAAGTCTCTTCAAATACCGCCAGGAATAGTTTGGCAAAAGTGCAAGACACTGGTGTGTCCATTGCCGTACCCAATACCTGGCCGTACCATTGTCCATTAAATTGGAACACTGCTGGTGAGCACTAAATCTAATGCCTTATTGATGAAGTTGCTAAACATCTTGCCCTTGTCAGATCTAGCTAAGACCAGGTTAATTCCTTGGAGTCCTAGGTCATGGGGGATCCTAGTATATAGGCTCTCGACGCCTAAGGAAGCTAGGCGATACTCCCCCTGCCACTCAAAAACTTGAAGTGCGCGGAGGAAGTCGTCTGTATCCTTAAGATATGTCGGGGTGCTTAGGAGTAGTCGCCTGAGGAGCCAATCCTTATAGCAAGATAGTGGTTCTGTCACTGACCCGGTCCCGGCCAAAATAGTGCGGCCCGGCTGTTGGGTCAGTGATTTGTGAATTTTAGGTGCAAAATACCATGTAGGTGCCTTGGGGGGGGGGGACGGACGGACGGACTGGAAACCCCCTCAACTTTTGATATACGGTGTTATCCCCCAGTTGCCTCTCCAAGCATATGCACTCAGTCCGGTTAGGCAAGGGGTCCCCCTGCCTGATCGAACATATCCGGACTGTACACGGGGTACTCTGCGTTGTCTTTCCTTTGCAGGGGTGGAGGTGGTTCGACCCATCCCTAGGGGAGGGAATCGGCACCGACTACTCCTGCAGAGAGAAGCAAGGTGGATCATACGTACCGGTGCAACCGGAGCTAATGGGTTAAACGATAAAAATGACATGGCAGTGTTCCTTTAAGAGGGAGCGTGCCTGCAAATATTTGCCTAAATGACTCTTTGGCATAATGGCCCAGTTGTATCTATAACTATTTGCATATGGAGTCCCTTTAATTTTGGTTTTGGTACAAATACAAGTGGCCATGTGCAATTTGTACAGCGATTTCGATATATGTGCTGATGTAACCTATTTTCATAGTCACCTATTCACATTGGTTTCTAATGTCTTGTTTTATTAAGGGCGTTCAGCTGTTACTTAGGTGGATGGGGGATGTTCCCTTTATATAGTGTAATGTTACATGGAGACGTTAGTGCGGCCTAAGGAAGCGCGAGTCTGTGCGCGAAACGGTCGTAGCTGGCGACCTTCTGTAATCAGCTGTCCGCCCCCGACCCCGCTTGTATGTGTCCTGTGATAGGAAGAATAAAGATTCCCTTTGACTGCTCCAGTGAGTGCCACAAGTTTCTTTGTGTTCTCTCTTCATATATGGAATATGCTATGACCTACTCACTTTTTGCTGAGCACCGCGATAGGAGTAGTTGAGCTGTATGGTTGCAACTTGCCTGCACAGGTTTCGTATGTGAGATTGTGAGCCTACACTAGCAGTGCCACCGAATTCACCCTTTTACTTTTGGACATTGCTACTAGTGAATGTGCTCCCTTTGTCAGCCATTTCCGAAAGTCATCCACAGCTTCAGCCGGTCTGTCAACGCTGCAGCAGCGCTTGCGGCTTCCAGCTCACCGACTGTTGTGCGACGTGAGCGCGCGGTGGAACTCTACATTCTACATGTTGGCCAGGCTTTGCGAGCAGCAGAGGGCAGTTGTGCAATGCCAGGTGCAACATTGTCGTCGCCTTTCAACTGCCACTATTCACAAGCGAGGAGAGGGTATTGATGTCAGACCTATGGGAGGTATTAAAAAACTTTGATGAATCCACACAGATGGTTAGTGGTGATAACGCTATTATCAGCGTAACAATCCCACTGCTGTGTCTACTCAAACGATCACTGCTCACAATTAATGAGGATGCCTTAAATGTGGCAGACGAGGTAATGGGGGAGGAGATGACACAGGGTGACAGCCAGACCTCCCCCAGTTCGTTTTCTCAGTGCGAATTGGGCCATGAAGAGGAAGAGGAGGAAGAGCTGGAGACACTTGCATCTCCTACAGAGGCTAGTACCCATGGAACTTTAATTCCATCTGTTCAGCGTGGATGGGCAGAAGAGGAGGAGGAGGGTATGGAGAGCCATCCTGAAGTTAACATCGACGCCTTGCCTGTTGGTACTCTGGCACACATGGCTAACTTCATGTTAGGCTGCCTTTTCCGTGACCCTCGCGTTATACACATTTTAGGTAACACAGATTACTGGGTGTTCACCCTTCTCGACCCCCGCTACAAAGAGAACTTCTCATCTCTCATTCCTGTGGTGAGAGGACGAATAAATCCGTGCAATTCCAGAAGGTACTTGTTGACAGTTTGCTCCAAAATTTTCCATCTGACAATGCGACTGACAGAGCCCGTCCTTAGGGCAACCAGGGAAGGGAGACAAGGAGAACATACAGTAGTTCCAACAGAGGCAGGGCAACACTTTCCAAGGCAGGGGACACTTTCATGACACCCCGACAGCAACCTCACCCTGAATCGCGGCCTAGTGCTACAAGGAGTGAAATGTTTTGGAGGATGGTGAAGGAATACATCGCAGACCGTGTCAGCGTCCAAAATGATCCCACAGTGCCTACAATTACTGGGTGTCCAAGCTGGACACGAGGCACTGAACTTGCGCTCTACGCCTTGGAAATGCTGGCCTGCCCTGCCACCAGCGTATTGTCTGAGCGTGTATTTAGTGCTGCTGGTGGCATTATAACAGATAAGCGTATCCGCTTGTCCACTGACAATGCTGACAGGTTGACTCAGATAAAAATGAACAAGGCCTGGATTGCCCCTGACTTCTCCACTCCACCAGAGGAGATATGAGCTGATGAGGAACAAAAACGCAATTTAAATTTATGCTTTATAATGTACTCAATCCACAAGATTCAAATGCACCCTTTTCACTGTAAAAAAAAAGGGAATGTGCTTGAATCTTGTTTTCTCATCCGCCTCCTCCTCTGCCCCATCTTCCATACAGAATATATATGCCCTCACTACAATGTTTTGTAGGGTTTGTTCGACTTTAGGCCCTCAACTCCAAAGCTTAATACGTGACTGCTCACCTGTAGGATATAAATGCAATGTTTTATGGGGTTCGCTCACCTTCAGTCACTCACCTCCAATGCTTTATACGGTCTTCACTTATAGCTCATCATTGCAATGTTTTATGGGGTTCGCTTGGCTTCAGGCCATCACCTCAAATGTGTCATACGGTCTGCTCACCTGTAGGCAATCACTGCAATATTTTATGGGGTTCGTTCGGCTTCAGGCACTCACCTCTAATAATTTATACGGTCTGCTTACCTGTAGGCCATGACTGCAATGTTTGATGTTGTTCGCTAGGCTCCAGGTACTCACCTCCTATGCTTTATACGGTCTGCTCAACTGTAGGCCATAATTGCAATGTTTTTGGAGGTTCGCTCACCTTCAGTCCCTCACTTCCAATGCTTCATACGGTCTGCTCACATGTAGCCCATCACTGCAATGTTTTATGGGGTTTGCTAGACTCCAGGCCCTCACCTTTAATGTTTTATACGGTCTGCTCACCTGTATGCCATCACTGCAATGTTTTTATGGGGTTCACAAAGCTTCAGGCCCTCACCTCCAATGCTTTATATGGTCTGCTCATCTGTAGGCGATCACTGCAATGATTTATGGAGTTCGCTAGGCTTCAGGCCCTCACCTTCAATGCTTTATATTGTGTCCTTACCTGTAGTCCATCACTGCAATGTTTTATGGGGTTCTCTCGGCTTCAGGCCCTCAAATCTAATGCTTTATAAGGTCTCCTCACCTGTAGGCCCTCAGTGTCATGTTTTATGGGGTCCGCTAGGCTTTGGTCCCTCACCTCCATAGCTTTATGTGTTCTGCTCACATGTAGGCCATCACTTCAATGTTTTTGGGGTTCACTAGGCTTCAGGCCCTCACCTCCAATGCTCTATACGGTCTGCTTCCATGGCGACCATCATTGCGATGTTTTATGGGGTTTGCTAGGCTGCAGGCCCTCACCTGCAATGCTTTTAATGGTCTACTCTCCTGTAGGCCATCACAGCAACGTTTTATGGGGTTTGCTAGGCTTCTGCCCTTACCTCTAATGTTCTATATGGTCTGCTCCCCTGTAGGCCATCACTGCAATGTGTTATGGGGTTTGCTAGTCTTCAGGTCCTCAACTCAAATGCTTTATACGGTCTGCTCACCTGTTGGCCATCACTGCAATGTTTTATGGGGTTCACTAGGCTTCAGGCCCTCACCTCAAATGATTTATACAGTCTGCTCACCTGTAGGACATGACTGCAATGTTTTATGGGGTTTGCTAGGCTTCAGTCACTCACCTGAAATGCTTTATATGGTCTGTTCACCTGTAGGCCATCACTGCAATGTTTTATGGAGTTTTCTCGGCTTCAGGCCCTCACCTCCAAAGTTTTATATGGTATGCTTACCTGTAGGCCATCACTGCAATGTTTTATGGGGTTTGTTCGGCTTCAGGCCCTGACCTCCAATGCTTTATTCGGTCTGCTCCCGGTAAGACATCATTGCAATGTTTTATAGGGTTAACTAGGCTTCAGGCACTCAGCTCCAATACTTTATACAGTGTGCTCACCTGTAGGCCATCACTGCAATGTTTTATGGTGTTCGCTTACCTTCAGTCCCTCACCTCCAATTCTTTAGAGGGTCTGCTCACCTGTAGCCCATCACTGCAATGTTTTTATAGGGTTCCCTCGGATTCACTCCCTCACCTCTAATGTTTTATACAGTCTGCTCCACTGTCGGCCATCATTGCAATGTTTTATAGGGTTCGCTAGGCTGCAGGCCCTCACCTCAAATGATTTATACGGTCTCCTCTCCTGTAGACCATCACAGCAATGTTTTTGGGTTTCACTAATCTTCAGGCCCTCACCTCCAATGCTTTCTACAGTCTGCTCACATGTAGGCCATCACTGCAATGTTTTATTGGGTTCTCTAGACTTCTGGCCCTCACCTTCAATGCTTTCTACAGTCTGCTCACATGTAGGCCATCAATGCAATGTTTTAGAGGGTTCGTTCGGCTTCACGCTCTCACCTCCAATGTTTTATTAGGTCTGCTCACCTGTAGGTCATCACTGCAATGTTTTATAGGGTTCACTAAGCTTCAAGCCCACACCTCCAATGCTTTATGCAGTCTCCTCACCTGTCGGCCATCACTGCAATGTTTTATTGGGTTCGCTAAGCTTCAGGTCCTCACCTTCAATGCTTTATACGGTCTGCTCCCTGTCGGCCATCACTGAAATGTTTTATGAGCTTTGCTAGGCTTTAGCTCCTCACATCCAATGCTTTATACGGTAACTTACCTTTCGGGCATCACTGCAATGTTTTATGGGGTTTGCTAGGCTTTAGGCACTCACCTCTAATATGTTATACGGTCTGCTCACCTGTAGGCCATCACTGCAATGCTTTATGGGGTTCTTTCGGCTTCAGGCCCTAACTTCTAAAGCTTTATACGGTTTGCTCACTTGTAGGCCATCACTGCAATGTTTTACGCGGTTCGCTAGGCTTCTGCCCTTACCTCCAATGCTTTATACGGTCTGCTCAACTGTAGGCCATCACTGCAATGTTTTATTGGTTGCTCTAGGCCTCAGGCCCGTATCTCAAATGATTTATACGGTATGCTCTCATGTATGCCATCACTGCAATGTTTTTTGGGGTTCATTTGGCTTCAGGACCTCACCTCCAATGCTTTATTTGGTCTGCGCACCTGTAGGCCATCACTGCAATATTTTATAGGGTTCTCTAGAATTCTGGCCCTCACCTCCAATGCTTTATATGGTATGCTCACCTGTAGGCCATCACGGAAATGTTTTATGGGGTTCGCTAGGCTTCAGGACCTCACCTCCAATGCTTTATACGTTCAGCTCACCTTTAGGCCATCAATGCAATGTTTTATGGAGTTCGCTAGGCTTCAGGCCCTCACTTCCAATGCTTTATATGGTATGCTCACCTGTAGCCCATCACTGCAATGTTTTATGGGGTTCCATCTGCTTCAGGCCCTCACCTCTAATATTTTATACGGTCTGCTCACCTGTCGGCCATCACTGCAATGTTTTTGGGGTTTGCTAAGCTGCAGGCCCTCACCTCCAATGCTTTATACGGTCTCCTCACCTGTAGTCCATCAGTGTAATGTTTTATGGAGTAAGCTCGGCTTCAGGCCCTCACCTCTAATATTTTATGCCGTGTGCTCACATGTAGGACATTACTGCAATATTTATGGGGTTCCCTATGGCTTCAGGCCCACCCTCCAATGCTTTTACGGTCTGCTCACCTGTAGGCCATCACTGTAATGTTTTATGGGGATTGCAAGGCTTCTGCCCCTTACCTCTAATGTTCTATATGGTCTGCTCCTCTGTCGGCCATCACTGCAATGTTTCATGGGGTTTGCTAGGCTTCAGGCCCTCACCTGAAATGCCTTATATGGTCTGCTCACCTGTAGGCCATCACTGCAATGTTTTATGGGGTTCTCTCGGCTTCAGGCCCTCAAATCTAATGCTTTATAAGGTCTCCTCACCTGTAGGCCCTCAGTGTCATGTTTTATGGGGTCCGCTAGGCTTTGGTCCCTCACCTCCATAGCTTTATGTGTTCTGCTCACATGTAGGCCATCACTTCAATGTTTTTGGGGTTCACTAGGCTTCAGGCCCTCACCTCCAATGCTCTATACGGTCTGCTTCCATGGCGACCATCATTGCGATGTTTTATGGGGTTTGCTAGGCTGCAGGCCCTCACCTGCAATGCTTTTAATGGTCTACTCTCCTGTAGGCCATCACAGCAACGTTTTATGGGGTTTGCTAGGCTTCTGCCCTTACCTCTAATGTTCTATATGGTCTGCTCCCCTGTAGGCCATCACTGCAATGTGTTATGGGGTTTGCTAGTCTTCAGGTCCTCAACTCAAATGCTTTATACGGTCTGCTCACCTGTTGGCCATCACTGCAATGTTTTATGGGGTTCACTAGGCTTCAGGCCCTCACCTCAAATGATTTATACAGTCTGCTCACCTGTAGGACATGACTGCAATGTTTTATGGGGTTTGCTAGGCTTCAGTCACTCACCTGAAATGCTTTATATGGTCTGTTCACCTGTAGGCCATCACTGCAATGTTTTATGGAGTTTTCTCGGCTTCAGGCCCTCACCTCCAAAGTTTTATATGGTATGCTTACCTGTAGGCCATCACTGCAATGTTTTATGGGGTTTGTTCGGCTTCAGGCCCTGACCTCCAATGCTTTATTCGGTCTGCTCCCGGTAAGACATCATTGCAATGTTTTATAGGGTTAACTAGGCTTCAGGCACTCAGCTCCAATACTTTATACAGTGTGCTCACCTGTAGGCCATCACTGCAATGTTTTATGGTGTTCGCTTACCTTCAGTCCCTCACCTCCAATTCTTTAGAGGGTCTGCTCACCTGTAGCCCATCACTGCAATGTTTTTATAGGGTTCCCTCGGATTCACGCCCTCACCTCTAATGTTTTATACAGTCTGCTCCACTGTCGGCCATCATTGCAATGTTTTATAGGGTTCGCTAGGCTGCAGGCCCTCACCTCAAATGATTTATACGGTCTCCTCTCCTGTAGACCATCACAGCAATGTTTTTTGGGTTTCACTAATCTTCAGGCCCTCACCTCCAATGCTTTCTACAGTCTGCTCACATGTAGGCCATCACTGCAATGTTTTATTGGGTTCTCTAGACTTCTGGCCCTCACCTTCAATGCTTTCTACAGTCTGCTCACATGTAGGCCATCAATGCAATGTTTTAGAGGGTTCGTTCGGCTTCACGCTCTCACCTCCAATGTTTTATTAGGTCTGCTCACCTGTAGGTCATCACTGCAATGTTTTATGGGGTTCACTAAGCTTCAAGCCCACACCTCCAATGCTTTATGCGGTCTCCTCACCTGTCGGCCATCACTGCAATGTTTTATTGGGTTCGCTAAGCTTCAGGTCCTCACCTCCAATGCTTTATACGGTCTGCTCCCCTGTCGGCCATCACTGAAATGTTTTATGAGCTTTGCTAGGCTTTAGCTCCTCACATCCAATGCTTTATACGGTAACTTACCTTTCGGGCATCACTGCAATGTTTTATGGGGTTTGCTAGGCTTTAGGCACTCACCTCTAATATGTTATACGGTCTGCTCACCTGTAGGCCATCACTGCAATGCTTTATGGGGTTCTTTCGGCTTCAGGCCCTAACTTCTAAAGCTTTATATGGTTTGCTCACTTGTAGGCCATCACTGCAATGTTTTACGCGGTTCGCTAGGCTTCTGCCCTTACCTCCAATGCTTTATACGTCTGCTCAACTGTAGGCCATCACTGCAATGTTTTATTGGTTGCTCTAGGCCTCAGGCCCGTATCTCAAATGATATATACGGTATGCTCTCATGTATGCCATCACTGCAATGTTTATTGGGGTTCATTTGGCTTCAGGACCTCACCTCCAATGCTTTATTTGGTCTGCGCACCTGTAGGCCATCACTGCAATATTTTATAGGGTTCTCTAGAATTCTGGCCCTCACCTCCAATGCTTTATATGGTATGCTCACCTGTAGGCCATCACTGCAATGTTTTATGGGGTTCGCTAGGCTTCAGGACCTCACCTCCAATGCTTTATACGTTCAGCTCACCTTTAGGCCATCAATGCAATGTTTTATGGAGTTCGCTAGGCTTCAGGCCCTCACTTCCAATACTTTATATGGTATGCTCACCTGTAGCCCATCACTGCAATGTTTTATGGGGTTCCATCTGCTTCAGGCCCTCACCTCTAATATTTTATACGGTCTGCTCACCTGTCGGCCATCACTGCAATGTTTTTGGGGTTTGCTAGGCTGCAGGCCCTCACCTCCAATGCTTTATACGGTCTCCTCACCTGTAGTCCATCAGTGTAATGTTTTATGGAGTAAGCTCGGCTTCAGGCCCTCACCTCTAATATTTTATGCCGTGTGCTCACATGTCGGACATTACTGCAATGTTTATGGGGTTCCCATGGCTTCAGGCCCACCCATCCAATGCTTTTACGGTCTGCTCACCTGTAGGCCATCACTGCAATGTGTTATGGGGTTTGCTATTCTTCAGATCCTCAGCTCAAATGCTTTATATAGTCTGCTCATCAGTAGGCCATGACTGCAATGTTTCATGGGGTTTGCTAGGCTTCAGGCCCTCACCTGAAATGCCTTATATGGTATGCTTACCTGTAGGCCATCACTGCAATGTTTTATGGAGGTCTCTCGGCTTCAGGCCCTCACCTTCAAAGCTTTATATGGTATGCTTACCTGTAGGCCATCACTGCAATGTTTTATGGGGTTTGTTCGGCTTCAGGCCCTGACCTCCAATGGTTTATTCGGTCTGCTTGCCGGTAAGACATCATTGCAATGTTTTATAGGGTTAACTAGGCTTCAGGCACTCAGCTCCAATACTTTATACAGTCTGCTCACCTGTAGGCCATCACTGCAATGTTTTATGGTGTTAGCTTACCTTCAGTCCCTCACCTCCAATTCGTTAGAGGGTCTGCTCACCTGTAGCCCATCACTGCAATGTTTTATAGGGTTCCCTCAGATTCACGCCCTCACCTCTAATGTTTTATACAGTCTGCTCCACTGTCGGCCATCATTGCAATGTTTTATAGGGTTCGCTAGGCTGCAGGCCCTCACCTCAAATGATTTATACGGTCTCCTCTCCTGTAGACCATCACAGCAATGTTTTTGGGTTTCACTAATCTTCAGGCCCTCACCTCCAATGCTTTCTACAGTCTGCTCACATGTAGGCCATCACTGCAATGTTTTATTGGGTTCTCTAGACTTCAGGCCCTCACCTTCAATGCTTTCTACAGTCTGCTCACATGTAGGCCATCAATGCAATGTTTTAGAGGGTTCGTCTGGCTTCACGCTCTCACCTCCAATGTTTTATTAGGTCTGCTCACCTGTAGGTCATTGCTGCAATGTTTTTAGGGTTCACTAAGCTTAAAGCCCTCACCTCCAATGCTTTATACGGTCTCCTCACCTGTAGGCCATCACTGCAATGTTTTATTGGGTTCGCTAGGCTTCAGCTCCTCACATCCAATGCTCTATACGGTAACCTACCTTTCGGCCATCACTGCAATTTTTATGGGGTTCGCTAGGCTTTAGGCATTCACCTCTAATATGTTATTCGGTCTGCTCACCTGTAGGCCATCACTGCAATGCTTTATGGGGTTCTCTCGGCTTCAGGCCCTACCCTCTAAAGCTTTATATGGTTTGCTCACCTGTAGGCCATCACTGCAATGTTTTACGCGGTTCGCTAGGCTTCTGCCCTTATCCAATGCTTTATACGGTCTGCTCAACTGTAGGCCATTACTGCAATGTTTTATTGGTTGCTCTAGGCCTCAGGCCCGTATCTCAAATAATTTATACGGTCTGCTCTCATGTATGCCATCACTGCAATGTTTTTGGGGTTCATTTGGCTTCAGGACCTCACCTCCAATGCTTTATTCAGTCTGCGCACCTGTAGGCCATTACTGCAATATTTTATAGGGTTCACTAGAATTCTGGCCCTCACCTCCAATGCTTTATATGGTATGCTCACCTTTAGGAAATCAATGCAATGTTTTATGGAGTTCGCTAGGCTTCAGGCCCTCACTTCCAATGCTTTATACGGTATGCTCACCTGTAGCCCATCACTGCAATGTTTTATGGGGTTCCACCTGCTTCAGGCCATCACCTCTAATATTTTATATGGTCTGCTCACCTGTCGGCAATCACTGCAATGTTTTTTGGCCCTCACCTCCAATGCTTTATACGGTCTCCTCACCTGTAGTCCATCAGTGCAATGTTTTATGCGGTTTGTTCGGCTTCAGGCCCTGACCTCCAATGGTTTATTCGGTCTGCTTGCCGGTAAGACATCATTGCAATGTTTTACAGGGTTCGTTAGGCTTCAGGCCCTCACCTCCAATGCTTTATACAGTTTGCTCACCTGTAGGCCATCACTGCCATGTTTTTGGGGTTCACTACCTTCAGTCCCTCACCGCCAAAGCTTTATACGGTCTGCTCACCTGTAGCCCATCACTGCAATGTTTTATGGGGTTCGCTAAACTTCAGGCACTCACCTTAAAAATGTTTTATAGGGTCTGCTTTCCTGTAGGCCATCACTGCAATGTTCTATGCGATTCGCCTACCCTCAGTCCCTCAATTAAAATGCTTTATACTGTCTGCTCAACTGTAGCACATCACTGTAATGTTTTAAGGGGTTCGCTAGGCTTCAGGCCCTTACCTCCAATGCTTTCTATGGTCTGCTCTCCTGTAGGCCATCACTGCAATGTTTTTGGGGTTCGTTAGGCTTCAGGTCCTCACCTCCAATGCTTTTACAGTCTGCTCACCCTTAGCTTAACACTGCAATGTTTTACGGGGTTTGTTAGGCTTTAGGTCCTCACCTAAAATGCTTTATACAGTCTGCTCACCTGTAGGCCATCACTGCAATGTTTTATGGGGTTTCGCTAGGCTTCAGGCCCTTTCCTCCAATGCTTTATGTGGGCTGCTCACCTGTAGGTCATCACTGCAATGTTTTATTGAGATCGCTAGGCTTCAGAGCCTCATCTCCAATGATTTATACGGTCTGCTCACCTTTAGGACATCACTGCAGGGTTTATGTGGTTCATTTGGCTTCAGGCCCTCACCTCCAATTATTTATTCGGTCTGCTCACCTGTAGGTCATTACTGCAATGTTTTATGGGGTTCACTCACTTTGAGTCCCTCACTTCCAATGCTTTATACGTCCTGCTCACCTGTAGTCCATCACTGCAATGTTGTATGGGGTTCGCCAGTCTTCAGGCCCTCACCTCCAATGCTTTATACGGTCTGCTCACCTGTAGGCCATCACTGCAATGTTTTATGGGGTTCAAAAGGCTTCAGGCCCTCACCTTCAATGCTTTATATGGTCTGCTCACCTGTAGGCCATCACTGCAATGTTTGATGTTGTTCGCTAGGCTTCATGTACTGACCTCTAATGTGCTATACCATCTGCTCACCTGTAGGCCATCACTTCAATGTTTTATGCTGTTCTCTCGGCTTCAGGCCCTCACCTCCAAAGCTTTATACGGTCTGCTTACCTGTAGGCCATCACTGCAATGTTTTATGGGGTTTGACCGGCTTCAGACCCTGACTTCCAATGCTTTGTTCGGTCTGCTCACCTGTAGGCCAATACTGCAATGTTTTATGGGGTTCACTAGGCTTCAGGCCCTCACCTCCAATGCTTTATATGGTCTGCTCACCTGTAGGCCATCACTGCAATGTTTGATGTTGTTCGCTAGGCTTCATGTACTCACCTCCAATGATTTATACAGTCTGCTCACCAGTAGGCCATGAATGCAATGTTTTATGGGGTTTTCTAGGCTTCAGGCCCTCACTTCAAATGCTTTATATGGTCTGCTCACCTGTAGGCCATCACTGCAATGTTTGATGTTGTTCGCTAGGCTTCATGTACTCACCTCCAATGATTTATACAGTCTGCTCACCAGTAGGCCATGAATGCAATGTTTTATAGGGTTAACTAGGCTTTAGACACTCACCTCCAATGCTCTATACGGTCTGCTCACCTGTAGCCCATCACTGCAATGTTTTTATGGGGTTCAATAGGCTGCAGGCCCTCACCACCAATGCTTAATACGGTCTCCTCTCCTGTAGATCATTACTGCAATGTTTTATTGGGTTCTCTCGGCTTCAGGCCCAAACCTCCAATGCTTTATACGGTTTCCTAACCTGTAGGCCATCACTGCAATGTTTTTATGGGTTTGCTAGACTTCAGGCCCTCAACTCCAATGCTTTATACGGTCTGCTCACCTCTAAGCCATCAATGCAATGTTTTATGGGGTTTGCTAGGCTTCAGGCCCTCACAACTAATATTTTACACGGTCTGCTCACCTGTAGGCTTTCACTGCAATGTTTTATGGGGTTCACTAGGCTTCAGGCCGTCACCTCCAATTCTTTATACTGTCTGTTAACCTGTAGGCCATCACTGCAATGTTTTATGGGGTTCACTAGACTTTAGGCCCTCAGCTCAAATGCTTTGTACGGTCTGGTCACCTGTAGGTCATGACTGCAATGTTTTATGGAGTTCTCTAGGCTTCAGGCCCTCACCTCCAAAGCTTGATATGGTCTGCTCACCTGTAGGCCATCACTGCAATGTTTTATGGAGTTCGCTAGACTTTAGGCCCTCACCGCCAATGCTTTACACTGTCTGCTTACCTGTAGGCCATCAATGCCATGTTTTATGGGGTTCTGCTCGGCTTCAGGCCCTCACCTCCAATGCTTTATACGGTCTGCTCACCTGTAGTCCATCACTGCAAAGTTTTATGGGGTCTGCTAGGCTTTAGTCCCTCACCTCCAAAGCTTTATGTGTTCTGCTTATATGTAGACCATAACTGCAATGTTTTTCGGGGTTCACTAGGCTTCAGGCCCTCCCCTCCAATGCTATATAGGGTCTGCTCACTTGTAGCCCATCATTGCAATGTTGTTATGTGGTTCCCTCGGCTTCACGCCCTCACCTCTAATGCTTTATGCAGTCTGCTCCACTGTCGGCCATCATTGCAATGTTTTATGGCGTTTGCTAGGCTGCAGGCCCTCACCTCCAATGCTTAATACGGTCTACTCTCCTGTAGGCCATCACAGCAATGTTTTATGGTGGTTTGCTAAGCTTCAGGTCCTCACCTCCAATGCTTTATACAGTCTGCTCACCTGTAGGCCATTACTGCAATATTTCATGTTGTTCGCTAGGCTTCAGGTCCTCACCTCAAATGATTTATACAGTCTGCTCACCTGTAGGCCATCGCTGCAATGTTTTATGGGGTTTGCTAATTTTTAGGCCATCACCTCCAATGCTTTATACGGTCTGCTCACCTGTAAGCCATCAGTGCAATGATTTATGGGATTTGCTAGGCTTCAGGCCCTCACAACTAATATTTTACACGGTCTGCTCACCTGTAGGCTTTCACTGCAATGTTTTATGGGGTTCACTAGGCTTCAGGCCCTCACCTCCAATGCTTTATACTGTCAGCTCACCTGTATGCCATCACTGCAATGTTTTATGGGGTTCTCTAGGCTTCAGGCCTTCAGCTCAAATGCTTTATACGGTCTGCTCACCTGTAGGTCATGACTGCAAAGTTTTTATGGAGTTCTCTAGGCTTCAGGCCCTCACCTCCAAAGCTTGATATGGTCTGCTCACCTGTAGGCCATCACTGCAATGTTTTATGGAGTTTGCTAGACTTCAGGCCCTCACCTCCAATGCTTTACACTGTCTACTTACCTGTAGGCCATCACTGCAATGTTTTATGGGGCTCGCTCACCTTCAGGCCCTCACCTCCAATGCTTTGTTCGGTCTGCTCACCTGTAGTCCATCACTGCAATGTTTTATGGGGTTCTCTCGGCTTCAGGCCCTCAAATCCAATGCTTTATACAGTCAGCTCAACTGTAGGCCATCAATGCCATATTTTATGGGGTCTGCTAGGCTTTAATCCCTCACCTCCGAAGCTTTATGTGTTCTGCTTATATGTAGGCCATCACTGCAATGTTTTTGGGGTTCACTAGGCTTCAGGCCCTCACCTCCAATGCTATATAGGGTCTGCTCACTTGTAGCCCATCAATGCAATGTTATTATGTGGTTCCCTCGGCTTCACGCCCTCACCTCTAATGCTTTATGCAGTCTGCTCCAATGTCGGCCATCACTGCAATGTTTTATGGGGTTTGCTAGGCTGCAGGCCCTCACCTCCAATGCTTTATACGGTCTACTCTCCTGTAGGCCATCACAGCAATGTTTTATGGGGTTTGCTAATCTTCAGGCCCTCACCTCCAATGCTTTATACGGTCTGCTCACCTGTAGGCCATCACTGCAATATTTGATGTTGTTCGCTAGGCTTCAGGTACTCACCTCCAATGATTTATACAGTCTGCTCACCTGTAGGCCATGACTGCAATGTTTCATGGGGTTTGCTAGGCTTCAGGCCCTCACCTCAAATGCTTTATATGGTCTGCTCACCTGTAGGCCATCGCTGCAATGTTTTATGGGGTTTGCTAATTTTTAGGCCATCACCTCCAATGCTTTATACGGTCTGCTCACCTGTAAGCCATCAGTGCAATGTTTTATGGGATTTGCTAGGCTTCAGGCCCTCACAACTAATATTTTACACGGTCTGCTCACCTGTAGGCTTTCACTGCAATGTTTTATGGGGTTCACTAGGCTTCAGGCCCTCATCTCCAATGCTTTATACTGTCTGCTCACCTGTATGCCATCACTGCAATGTTTTATGGGGATCACTAGGCTTCAGGCCCTCAGATCAAATGCTTTATACGGTCTGCTCACCTGTAGGTCATGACTGCAATGTTTTTATGGAGTTCTCTAGGCTTCAGGCTCTCACCTCCAAAGCTTTATATGGTCTGCTCACCTGTAGGCCATCACTGCAATGTTTTATGGAGTTTGCTAGACTTCAGGCCCTCACCTCCAATGCTTTACACTGTCTACTTACCTGTAGGCCATCACTGCAATGTTTTATGGGGCTCGCTCACATTCAGGACCTCACCTCCAATGCTTTATGCAGTCTGCTCCCCTGTAGGCCATCATTGCAATGTTTTATGGGGTTTGCTAGGCTGGAGGCCCTAACCTACAATGCTTTATACGGTCTACTCTCCTATAGGCCATAACAGCAATGTTTTATGGGGTTTGCTAATCTTCAGGCCCTCACCTCCAATGCTTTATACGGTCTGCTCACCTGTAGTCCATCACTGCAATGTTTTATGGGGTTCTTTCAGCTTCAGGCCCTCAAATCCAATGCTTTATACAGTCAGCTCACCTGTAGGCCATCAATGCCATGTTTTATGAGGTCTGCTAGGCTTTAGTCCCTCACCTCCAAAGCTTTATGTGTTCTGCTTATATGTAGACCATCACTGCAATGTTTTTCGGGGTTCACTAGGCTTCAGGCTCTCCTCCAATGCTATATAGGGTCTGCTCACTTGTAAGCCATCAGTGCAATGTTTTTGGGGTTTGCTAGGCTTCAGGCCCTCACCTCCAATGCTTTACACTGTCTACTTACCTGTAGGCCATCACTGCAATGTTTTATGGGGCTCGCTCACCTTCAGGCCCTCACCTCCAATGCTTTGTTCGGTCTGCTCACCTGTAGTCCATCACTGCAATGTTTTTGGCTTCACTAGGCTTCATTCTCTCACCTCCAATGCTATATAGGGTCTGCTCACTTGTAGCCCATCATTGCAATGTTGTTATGTGGTTCCCTCGGCTTCACGCCCTCACCTCTAATGCTTTATGCAGTCTGCTCCCTGTCGGCCATCATTGCAATGATTTATGGGGTTTGCTAGGCTGCAGGCCCTAACCTACAATGCTTTATACGGTCTACTCTCCTGTAGACCATCGCTGCAATGTTTTATTGGGTTCTCTCGGCTTCAGGCCCTCACCTCCAATGCTTTATACGGTTTCCTAACTTGTAGGCAATCACTTCAATGTTTTTAGGGTTTGCTAGACTTCAGGCCCTCACCTCCAATGCTTTATACGGTCTCCTCTCCTGTAGACCATCACTGCAATGTTTTATTGGGTTTTCGGCTTCAGGCCCTAACCTCCAATGCTTTACACTGTCTTAGACCACGCTGCAATGTTTTATTGGGCTCTCGCTTCAGGCCCTCACCTCCAATGTTTATACGGTTTCAACTTGTAGGCAATCACTTCAATGTTTTTAGGTTTGCTAGACTTCAGGCCCTCACCTCCAATGCTTTATACGGTCTCCTCTCCTGTAGACCATCACTGCAATGTTTTATTGGGTTCTCTCGGCTTCAGGCCCTAACCTCCAATGCTTTACACTGTCTTCTTACCTGTAGGCCATCACTGCAATGTTTTATGGGGCTCGCTCACCTTCAGGCCCTCACCTCCAATGCTTTGTTCGGTCTGCTCACCTGTAGTCCATCACTGCAATGTTTTATGGGGTTCTCTCGGCTTCAGGCCCTCAAATCCAATGCTTTATACAGTCAGCTCACCTGTAGGCCATCAATGCCATATTTTATGGGGTCTGCTAGGCTTTAATCCCTCACCTCCAAAGCTTTATGTGTTCTGCGTATATGTAGGCCATCACTGCAATGTTTTTGGGGTTCACTAGGCTTCAGGCCCTCACCTCCAATGCTATATAGGGTCTTCTCACTTGTAGCCCATCATTGCAATGTTATTATGTGGTTCCCTCAGCTTTACGCCCTCACCTCGTAATGCTTTATGTAGTCTGCTCCCCTGTCGGCCATCATTGCAATGTTTTATGGGGTTTGCTAGGCTGCAGGCCCTCACCTCCAATGCTATATAGGGTCTGCTCACTTGTAGCCCATCATTGCAATGTTATTATGTGGTTCCCTCGGCTTCACGCCCTCACCTCTAATGCTTTATGCAGTCTGCTCCCCTGTAGGCCATCATTGCAATGTTTTATGGGGTTCGCTAGGCTGCAGGCCCTAACCTACAATGCTTTATACGGTCTACTCTCCTGTAGGCCATCACAGCAATGTTTTATGGGGTTTGCTAATCTTCAGGCCCTCACCTCCAATGCTTTATACGGTCTGCTCACCTGTAGGCCATCACTGCAATATTTGATGTTGTTTGCTAGGCTTCAGCGTACTCACCTCCAATGATTTATACAGTCTGCTCACCTGTAGGCCATGACTGCAATGTTTCATGGGGTTTGCTAGGCTTCAGGCCCTCACCTCAAATGTTTTATACGGTCTGCTCAGCTGTAGGCCATCGCTGCAATGTTTTGTTTTAAGCAAATATATTTGCTGCATTTGTGGGAGGGGAGGCGGATCACAAGGCTAGTTACATGCACCTGCGGGCCTAGGCTGGCTGATTGCTAGGCTATTTACATGCTCCTGTGGGCCCAGGCTGACGCCGATTCAGCTGATTTCACTATCTCTGGGTCAGCTCTAGGATACTGCAGCATGGTGTGGAGGCTCCTCACGGCTGGACTATGGCAGAACCTCTCATGAAGGCACTGCTATTCATGGTAGGATCGGAATGGTTTTCACGGGACCCACGCTGTGGTCCGCGACATGTAGCGCAGCTGCATCGTGTGCAGGCTCATTCACGCCTGGGCAGCGACAAAGTGCCAGGCGAGTGCTGGCATTCACTGTAGAATCACACTTGTTGGCACGAGACCCCCACTGCGGTATGTGATTCGTAATACTCTGGGACGAAGCAAAGTTGGGCGCTAATGGTCAAATGACTGTTGTTAGTATTTTGTCCGGCTGTTTAGGGGATTGTTGGGGGCTATTGCATATAGTTATTGGTGTCGCATGCGCCTAGAGTAGGTATGGTCGCATGTTTTCTGATATCTGTATCATACGGGACACGTGTCTCCAAGCTACACACGCTGCGTTTAAGTGATGGTATTATGTAGTTATCTCTCCGAAAGGGTCATGTATCAAGGGTCATTAAAAAAAAAAAAAAAAAAGTTCATGTTTTCTGTTACCATTGTACATGTGGGGCGCACGTCCGCAGTTAGCGCCAGACACGCAAGGTGTTGGTGAATGTGTATCAGTGGTCCATATATGGGGCCACTAGCAGGTTGATAAAGGCGCCTGTATTTGAGTGCTGATGCTCTGGTAAGTGTGTTTAATCTATAAATTCTATGTTTGGGACCGCATGTGTCAGCGGTTCTGTGCTATTGTGTTGATAAATTGGCGTTGTATCAGGGTTTATGTTCAACCACGTTTGGTTTCTTACAGGAACACTACCAGAGCTGCGTTCATGCTTCTGTTGTATCACGTTAATACTCTACTCACTTTAGATTGCATTCATACGGCTGCTTTATATCATGCTCAAACTCAGAGCTGCGCCCGTACCATGTGTTAGGCACTACTCACATCCAGAGCTGCAGTCACCCACCTGTTCTTACACCATGCGTTATATACTGCTTCTACTTATTGCTACATTTTCCTTTTATTTTGACATCATGGTTAAGCCAGTATTTTCACTAGGGCAGTCAGCACACCTCTCTGACACTGCTCTCCCGATAAACATAATAGCTGCGTTCTTTTCAGGCTTGCTTATTTCCTCGTTGGTTTGTTACAATCCGAAGGCCTACTTCTACTTTTTCTGTTCATTTAAAAAAAAAAAAAATATATAAAAAAAAAAAATATTTAATTTAAAAAATAAAAAAAAAATATATATAATTTTTTTTTTTTTTTTTAATTATTTTGGTGTTTCAGTCCTGGTTTGCGGTTACTTAGACCGGTCCGCTTTACTTCTGGTTCATATTCACTCAGATTGGTCCCTTGCCCCAGTTAACCAAATAGCTTTTCAGCGGTCAGTGACCCAATTGGAGTACGTTTCATACTATGTTTTTACAAATCCTTTATTTGTCAAGATAAGGGTCCTCTCTTAGCGAATTGTTATGCCTCTGGCTCTTCGTTGTCTCCCATCTGTTCAAATTCACGGATGGTTAATGTTTATTTATGCACGTGGTTCGCTTCACTAATGTCTATGCATATCCCATCGGGTCTGGCTCACATTTAACTACTTATCGTCACTGTAAAGTCATTCAGTTCAGTCTCTTGGCTTCGAGGGTCTCATGGCTTCGGGGGCCCGATGATCGCTTCGGCCTCATGGCTCCGGGTGGGCCTTTGACCGTCCTTCATGTTGTTCGTTAGGGGTACCATATGATTGTAGGCTGTTTAGTGTCTTAGGTTCCCTGTCAGAGGGGTTCATGGTTACGCGAGTTCCCAAGTCATACTGGTGCTGCTTAAGTGCTTTATAAAAAAAAAAAAAAAAAAAATCTGCCATTAGTCTCGCATATATGGCTCCGCCATTAGTCTCCCACGCATGACTTCTCCATTTATGTTTTACTCACATGACTCCGCCATTAGAGTCTCACGCATGACTTCTCAGATTTAGAGTTACACATATGACTCCGCCATTTAAGTCTCTCGCGCATGGCTTCTCCAAATAAGTGTTACACATATGACTCCGCCATTATAGTCTCACAAGCAATGCTTCTCCGGTTAAGTGTCCGCCATTAGAGTCCTCACGCATGGCTTCTCTGATTTAGTGTTTGACATATGACTTCGCCCTTAGAGTCTCTCACGCATGACACCGCCATTAGTCTCTCACGCATGGCCTCTCCGTTTTATGTTTTACACACATGACTCCGCCATTAGTCTCTCACGCATAGCTTCTCTGTCTATGTTACACACATGACTCCGCCATTAGAGTCTCTCACGCATGGCTTCTCCAATTAGGTGTTGGACATATGACTCCGACATTAGAGTCTCACGTATGACACTGCCATTACAGTCTCTCATGCAATGCTTCTACAATTAAGTGTTACACATATGACTCCGCCATCAGTCTCTCACGCATGGCTTCTCCAATTAGGTGTTGCACATATGACTCCGCCATTAGTCTCCCATGCATAGCTTCTCTGATTTAGTGTTACACGTATGACTCCGCCACCAGTCTCTCACGCATGGCTTCTCCAATTAGGTATCCGCCATTAGAGTCCTTCACGCATCGCTTCTCTGCTTATGTTCTACACACATGACTCCGCCATTAGTCTCTCACGCATAGCTTCTCTGTCTATGTTACACACATGACTCCGCCATTTGAGTCTCTCACGCATGGCTTCTCCAATTAGGTGTTGGACATATGACTCTGACATTAGAGTCTCACGTATGACACTGCCATTACAGTCTCTCATGCAATGCTTCTACAATTAAGTGTTACACATATGACTCCGCCATCAGTCTCTCACGCATAGCTTCTCCGATTAAGTGTCCGCCGTTAGAGTCTCTCACTCATGGCTTCTCCGATTTAGTGTTACACATATGACTTCGCCATTAGAGTCTCTCACGCATGGCTTCTCCGATTTAGTGTTACACATATGACTCCGCTATTAGAGTCTCTCACGCATGGCACTGCCATTAGAGTCTCTCATGCATGGCTTCTCCAATTAGGTGTCCGCCATTAGAGTCTCTCACGCATGGCTTCTCCGATTTAGTGTTACACATATGACTCCGCCATTAGAGTCTCTCAAGCATGGCACTGCCATTAGAGTCTCTCACGCATGGCTTCTCAAATTAAGTGTCCGCCATTAGAGTCTCTCACGCATGGCACTGCCATTAGAGTCTCTCACGCATGGCTTCTCCATTTAAGTGTCCGCCATTAGAGTCTCTCACGCATGGCACTGCCATTAGAGTCTCTCACGCATGGCTTCTCAAATTAAGTGTCCGACATTAGAGTCTCTCACGCAAGGCAATGCCATTAGAGTCTCTCACGCATGGCACTGCCATTAGAGTCTCTCACGCATGGCTTCTCCAATTAAGTGTCCGCCATTAGAGTCTCTCACGCATGGCACCACCATTAGAGTCTCTCACGCATGGCTTCCCCAATTAAGTGTCCGCCATTAGAATCTCTCACGCATGGCTTCTCCAATTAGGTATTGCACATATGACTCTGCCATGTGTCTCCCACGCATGGCTTCTCCGATTTAGTGTTACACATATGACTCCGCCGTCAGTCTCACGCATGGCTTCTCCAATTAGGTGTTGCACATATGACTCTGCGATTTGTCTCCCACGCATGGCTTCTCCGGTTTAGTGTCGCACATATGACTCCGCCATCAGTCTCCCACGCATGGCTGCTCCAATTAGGTGTCCGCCATTAGAGTCTCTCACTCATGGCACTGCCATTAGAGTCTCTCACGTATGGCTTCTCAAATTAAGTGTCCGCCATTAGAGTCTCTCACGCATGGCACTGCCATTAGAGTCTCTCACGCATGGCTTCTCAAATTAAGTGTCCGCCATTAGAGTCTCTCACGCAAGGCACTGCCATTAGAGTCTCTCACGCATGGCTTCTCCATTTAGGTGTCCGCCATTAGAGTCTCTCACGCATGGCACTGCCATTAGAGTCTCTCACGCATGGCTTCTCAAATTAAGTGTCCGCCATTAGAGTCTCTCACGCATGGCACCACCATTAGAGTCTCTCACGCATGGCTTCTCCATTTAGGTGTCCGCCATTAGAGTCTCTAACGCATGGCACTGCCATTAGAGTCTCTCACGCATGGCTTCTCCATTTAGGTGTCCGCCATTAGAGTCTCTCACGCATGGCACTGCCATTAGAGTCTCTCACGCATGGCTTCTCAAATTAAGTGTCCGCCATTAGAGTCTCTCACGCATGGCACCACCATTAGAGTCTCTCACGCATGGCTTATCCCATTATGTGTTTTACATATGACTTCGCCATTAGAGTCTCTCACGCATGGCCTTCAGTTTATGTTTTACTCACATGACTCCGCCATTAGTGTCTCTCACGCATGGCACCGCCATTAGTCTCTCACGCATGGCTTATCCCATTAAGTGTTTGACATATGACTTCGTCATTAGAGTCTCTCACGCATGGCACCGCCATTAGAGTCTCTCACGCATGGTTCTCCAGTTAGTGTTTGACATTTGACCTCGCCATTAGTCTCTCACGCATGGCACCGCCATTAGAGTCTCTCACGCATGGCTTCTCCAATTAGTGTTTTACATATGACTTCGCCATTAGAGTCTCTCACGCATGGCTTCTACGATTAAATGTTTTCATCTATGACTTCACCATTTGAGGTCGGCCTCGTGGCCCCACTACAAGTAGTTTCTATGTCTTTGTCCGCCACTCGGGCTGAGGGTGTTGGTGCCGGGCCTAAGTCCTGGGTATCGGTCAGTCTTCCAGTAGGAGGTACAGTAATAAGGCGCAATTCACAATGTCTCACAGCTACAGACTCGACAAGTCCTATCACGACTACAGGCACAGTATTCATACTTATCACGACCTTAAGCTTATTTCCTGTCACAACCGCAGGTATGGTGTGTACGTTCTCTGTCCTCACTACAGGCGACATTAGCTCGTTTATTGAAATTGCCATGTATCCATGTTGATGGTTCCCCAGGCCTGGTGTGTTCACATATTCCGCTTAACCTACTAATAGAGTAAGAAGACATACGCCATGTTCTAACTTTTGGGGCCTTTATATATATATATATATATATATATATAAGGTGTGGCCTGGGGAATAAGTAGAGGTGTAGTAGTTTGCAACCGGGAACAGTTGGTGTCCGGGCAGGGCCCTCGGCGAATGCTTGGAATTCATTTAGGCTTTCCAACAGATTCACCATTGTTTGTTTCAGTCTGCATCCAGACCTTCTCGTAATATGTTCATGTGTTGTTAGTATACATAGGAGTAAATAGTTTCTGGTTACCGGCCACTCCTTCAATCGCATCAGCATTAGCCACCTCCAAGAATGATGTGCCAGTGCACATGACAGAGGTAAGGTTGATGGTAGTCACTCTGATATGTACGGTATATTCTGCACCTTCATCGGGAATGTCTTTTACGTTTAAAGTGGGTGTAGTAATGGTATGTATATATTTTGCTCTAAACTAAGGTCTGCTCTTTTTGCCCCCTTTAGGCTGCACTACCGCAGCAGTTATGGCATAATTCTACTGCTTGTTGTAGATAGGGTTAGATAGGTTAGGTACACCTTTCAGATAGCCGATCCGACCACAAGTTTTAAGCAAATATATTTGCTGCATTTGTGGGAGGGGAGGCGGATCACAAGGCTAGTTACATGCACCTGCGGGCCTAGGCTGGCTGATTGCTAGGCTATTTAAAGGCTCCTGTGGGCCCAGGCTGACGCCGATTCAGCTGATTTCACCCACCCACCCACACCATCTTACAGTCATTTCATATTAGGGTGGCCCCCTTTAGGCTGCCCTACCGCAGCAGTTATGGCATAATTCTAATGCTTGTTGTAGATAGGGTTAAATAGGTTAGGTACACCTTTCAGATAGCCGATCCGACCACAAATGGGGTTTGCTAATTTTTGGGCCATCACCTCCAATGCTTTATACGGTCTGCTCACCTGTAAGCCATCAGTGCAATGTTTTATGGGATTTGCTAGGCTTCAGGCCCTCACAACTAATATTTTACACGGTCTGCTCACCTGTAGGCTTTCACTGCAATGTTTTATGGGGTTCACTAGGCTTCAGGCCCTCACCTCCAATGCTTTATACTGTCTGCTCACCTGTAGCCTATCACTGCAATGTTTTATGGGGTTCACTAGGCTTCAGGCCCTCAGCTCAAATGCTTCATACGGTCTGCTCACCTGTAGGTCATGACTGCAATGTTTTTATGGAGTTCTCTAGGCTTCAGGCTCTCACCTCCAAAGCTTGATATGGTCTGCTCACCTGTAGGCCATCACTGCAATGTTTTATGGAGTTTGCTAGACTTCAGGCCCTCACCTCCAATGCTTTACACTGTCTACTTACCTGTAGGCCATCACTGCAATGTTTTATGGGGCTCGCTCACCTTCAGGCCCTCACCTCCAATGCTTTGTTCGGTCTGCTCACCTGTAGTCCATCACTGCAATGTTTTATGGGGTTCTCTCGGCTTCAGGCCCTCAAATCCAATGCTTTATACAGTCAGCTCACCTGTAGGCCATCAATGCCATATTTTATGGGGTCTGCTAGGCTTTAATCCCTCACCTCCAAAGCTTTATGTGTTCTGCTTATATGTAGGCCATCACTGCAATGTTTTTTGGGGTTCGCTAGGCTTCAGGCCCTAACCTCCAATGCTATATAGGGTCTTCTCACTTGTAGCCCATCATTGCAATGTTATTATGTGGTTCCCTCGGCTTCACGCCCTCACCTCTAATGCTTTATGCAGTATGCTCCCCTGTCGGCCATCATTGCAATGTTTTATGGGGTTTGCTAGGCTGCAGGCCCTAACCTACAATGCATTATACGGTCTACTCTCATGTAGACCATCACTGCAATGTTTTATTGGGTTTTCTCGGCTTCAGGCCCAAACCTCCAATGCTTTATACGGTTTCCTAACCTGTAGGCCATCACTGCAATGTTTTTTAGGGTTTGCTAGACTTCAGGCCCTCACCTCCCATGCTTTATACGGTCTGCTCACCTGTAAGCCATCAGTGCAATGTTTTATGGGGTTTGCTAGGCTGCAGGCCCTCAAATCCTATGCTTTATACAGTCAGCTCACCTGTAGGCCATCAATGCCATGTTTTATGGGGTCTGTTAGGCTTTAGTCCCTCACCTCCAAAGCTTTATGTGTTCTGCTTATATGTAGGCCATCACTGCAATGTTTTTTGGGGTTCACTAGGCTTCAGGCCCTCACCTCCAATGCTATATAGGGTCTGCTCACTTGTAGCCCATCATTGAAATGTTATTATGTGGTTCCCTCGGCTTCACACCCTCACCTCTAATGCTGTATGTAGTCAACTCCCCTGTTGGCCATCATTGCAATTTTTTATGGGGTTTGCTAGGCTGCAGGCCCTCACCTCCAATGCTTTATACGGTCTACTCTCCTGTAGGCCATCACAGCAATGTTTTATGGGGTTTGCTAATCTTCAGGCCCTCACCTCCAATGCTTTATACGGTCTGCTCACCTGTAGGCCATCACTGCAATATTTGATGTTGTTCGCTAGGCTTCAGGTACTCACCTCCAATGATTTATACAGTCTGCTCACCTGTAGGCCATGACTGCAATATTTCATGGGGTTTGCTAGGCTTCAGGCCCTCACCTCAAATGCTTTATACTGTCTGCTCACCTGTAGGCCATCGCTGCAATGTTTTATGGGGTTTGCTAATTTTTAGGCCATCACCTCCAATGCTTTATACGGTCTGCTCACCTGTAAGCCATCAGTGCAATGTTTTATGGGGTTTTCTAGGCTGCAGGCCCTCACCTCCAATGCTTTATACGGTCTCCTCTCCTGTAGACCATCACTGCAATGTTTTATTGGTTTTTCTCGGCTTCAGGCCCTAACCTCCAATGCTTTAAACTGTCTGTTTACCAGTAGGCCATCACTGCAATGTTTTATGGGGCTCGCTCTCCTTCAGGCCCTCACCTCCAATGCTTTGTTCGGTCTGCTCACCTGTAGTCCATCACTGCAATGTTTTATGGTGTTCTCTCGGCTTCAGATACTTAAATCCTATGCTTTATACAGTCAGCTCACCTGTAGGCCATCAATGCCATGTTTTATGGGGTCTGTTAGGCTTTAGTCCCTCACCTCCAAAGCTTTATGTGTTCTGCTTATATGTAGGCCATCACTGCAATGTTTTTGGGGTTCACTAGGCTTCAGGCCCTCACCTCCAATGCTATATAGGGTCTGCTCACTTGTAGCCCATCATTGCAATGTTATTATGTGGTTCCCTCGGCTTCACGCCCTCACCTCTAATGCTTTATGCAGTCTGCTCCCTGTCGGCCATCATTGCAATGTTTTATGGGGTTTGCTAGGCTGCAGGCCCTCACCTCCAATGCTTTATACGGTCTACTCTCCTGTAGGCCATCACAGCAATGTTTTATGGGGTTTGCTAATCTTCAGTCCCTCACCTCCAATGCTTTATACGGTCTGCTCACCTGTAGGCCATCACTGCAATATTTTAAGTTGTTCGCTAGGCTTCAGGTACTCACCTCCAATGATTTATACAGTCTGCTCACATGTAGGCCATGACTGCAATGTTTCATGGGGTTTGCTAGGCTTCAGGCCCTCACCTCAAATGCTTTATACGGTCTGCTCACCTGTAGGCCATCGCTGCAATGTTTTATGGGGTTTGCTAATTTTTAGGCCATCACCTCCAATGCTTTCAATGCTTTATACGGTCTGCTCACCTGTAAGCCATCAGTGCAATGTTTTATGGGATTTGCTAGGCTTCAGGCCCTAACAACTAATATTTTACACGGTCTGCTCACCTGTAGGCTTTCACTGCAATGTTTTATGGGGTTCACTAGGCTTCAGGCCCTCACCTCCAATGCTTTATACTGTCTGCTCACCTGTATACCATCACTGCAATGTTTTATGGGGTTCTCTAGGCTTCAGGCCCTCAGCTCAAATGCTTTATACGGTCTGCTCACCTGTAGGTCATGACTGCAAAGTTTTTATGGAGTTCTCTAGGCTTCAGGCCCTCACCTCCAAAGCTTGATATGGTCTGCTCACCTGTAGGTCATCACTGCAATGTTTTATGGAGTTTGCTAGACTTCAGGCCCTCACCTCCAATGCTTTACACTGTCTACTTACCTGTAGGCCATCACTGCAATGTTTTATGGGGCTCGCTTACCTTGAGGCCCTCACCTCCAATGCTTTATATGGTCTGCTAACCCGTAGGCCATCACTGCAATGTTTTATGGGGTTCTCTCGGCTTCAGGCCCTCAAATCCAATGCTTTATACAGTCAGCTCACCTGTAGGCCATCAATGCCATATTTTATGGGGTCTGCTAGGCTTTAATCCCTCACCTCCAAAGCTTTATGTGTTCTCCTTCTATGTAGGCCATCACTGCAATGTTTTTGGGGTTCACTAGGCTTCAGGCCCTCACCTCCAATGCTATATAGGGTCTGCTCACTTGTAGCCCATCATTGCAATGTTATTATGTGGTTCCCTCGGCTGCACGCCCTCAACTCTAATGCTTTATGCAGTCTGCTCCAATGTCGGTCATCATTGCAATGTTTTATGGGGTTTGCTAGGCTGCAGGCCCTCACCTCCAATGCTTTATACGGTCTGCTCACCCGTAGGCCATCACTGCAATGTTTTACAGTATGGGGTTCTCTCGGCTTCAGGCCCTCAAATCCAATGCTTTCTACAGTCAGCTCACCTGTAGGCCATCAATGCCATGTTTTATGGGGTCTGTTAGGCTTTAGTCGATCACCTCCAAAGCTTTATGTGTTCTGCTTATATGTAGGCCATCACTGCAATGTTTTTGGGGTTCACTAGGCTTCAGGCCCTCTCCTCCAATGCTATATAGGGTCTGCTCACGTGTAGCCCATCATTGCAATGTTATTATGTGGTTCCCTCGGCTTCACGCCCTCACCTCTAATGCTTTATGCAGTCTGCTCCCCTGTCGGCCATCATTGCAATGTTTTATGGGGTTTGCTAGGCTGCAGGCCCTCACCTCTAATGCTTTATACGGTCGACTCTCCTGTAGGCCATCACAGCAATGTTTTATGGGGTTTGCTAGGCTTCAGGCCCTCACCTCAAATGCTTTATACGGTCTGCTCACCTGTAGGCCATCACAGCAATATTTGATGTTGTTCGCTAGGCTTCAGGTACTCACCTCCAATGATTTATACAGTTTGCTCACCTGTAGGCCATGACTGCAATGTTTCATGGGGTTTGCTTGGCTTCAGGCCCTCACCTCAAATGCTTTATACGGTCTGCTCACCTGTAGGCCATCGCTGCAATGTTTTATGGGGTTTGCTAATTTTTAGGCCATCACCTCTAATGTGTTATACCGTCTGCTCACTTGTAGCCCATCACTAAAAAATGTTTTGGGGTTCTCTCGGCTTCTGGCACTCACCTCCAAAGCTTTATACTGTCTGCTTTCCTGTAGGCCATCACTGCAATGTTTTATGGGGTTTACAAGACTTTAGTCCCTCACCTCCAATTCTTTATACTGTCTGCTTACCTGTAGACCATCACTGCAATGTTTTATGGGGTTCGGTAGACTTCAGGCCCTCACCTCCAATGCTTTATACTGTCTGCTTACCTGTAGGCCATCACTGCAATATTTTATGTGGTTTGTTCGGCTTCAGGCCCTCACCTAAAATGTTTTGTTCGATCTGCTCACCTGTAAGCATTCAGTGCAATGTTTTATAGGTTTAGCTAGGCTTTAGGCACTCAGCTCCAATACTTATATGGTCTGCTCACCTGTAGCCCATCACTGCAATGTTTTTATAGGGTTCTCTCGGATTCACGCCCTTACCTCTAATGTTTTATACAGTCTGCTCCCCTGTCGGCCATCATTGCAATGTTTTATGGGGTTCGCTAGGCTGCAGGCCCTCACCTCCAATGCTTTATACGGACTGCTCACCTGTAGGCCATCACTGCAATGTTTTACGCGGTTCGCTAGACTTCAGGCCCTCACCTCCAATGCTTTATACCGTCTGTTCACTTGTAGGCCTTCACTGCAATGTTTTATTGGGTGAGCTAGGCCTCAGGCCTGTATCTCAAATAATTTATACGGTCTGCTCTCCTGTATGCCATCACTGAAGTGGTTTTTGGGGTTCATTCGACTTCAGAACCTCACCTCCAATGCTTTATTCGGTCTGTTCACCTGTAGGCCATGACTGCAATGTCTTATTGGGTTCGCTAGGCATCAGAGCCTCATCTCCAAAGATTTATATGTTCTGCTCACCTGTAGGCTATCACTGCAATGTTTTATGGGGATCATTTGGCTTCAGGCCCTCACCTCCAATGCTTTATTCGGTCTACTCACCTGTAGGCCATCACTGCAATGTTTTATGGGGTTCACTAGGCTTCAGGCCCTCACCTCCAATGCTTTATATTGTCTGCTCATCTGTAGGCCATCACTGCAATGTTTTATGGGGTTCACTAGGCTTCAGGACCTCACCTCAAATGCTTTATACGTTCAGCTTACCTTTAGGCCATCACTGCAATGTTTTATCGGTTTCGCTCACCTTCAATTCCTCACCTCTAATGTTTTATACGGTCTGCTCACCTGTCGGCTATAAACACAATGTTTTATGGGGTTCGCTAGGCTTCAGGCCCTCACCTCCAATGCTTTATACTTTTTCTTCATCTTTAGGCCATCACTGCAAAGTATTATGGGGTTCGCTAGGCTTCAGGCCCTCACCTCCAATGCTTTATACGGTTTCTTCATCTTTAGGCCATCACTGCAAAGTATTATGGGGTTCGCTAGGCTTCAGGCCCTCACCTCCAATGATTTATACAGTTTCCTCATCTGTACAACTTCACTGCAAAGTTTTATGGGGTTCGCTAGTCTTCAGGCCCTTACTTCCAATGCTTTATACGGTCTGCTCACCTGTAGCGCATCACTGCAATATTTTATGGGGTTCGCTCGGCTTCAGGTCCTCACCTCCATTCCTTTTACGGTCTGCGCAACTGTAGACCTTCACTGCAAAGTTTTATGGGGATCACTAGGCTTCAGGCCCTCACCTCATATGCTTTATACGGTCTGTTCAAATTTAGGCCATTAGTGCAATGTTTTACAGGGTTCGCTCGGCTTCAGGCCCTCACCTTTAATGTTGTATACGGTCTGCTCACCTGTAGACCATCACTTCAATGTTTTATGGGATTCGCTAGGCTTCAGGCCCTCATCCCCAATGCTTTATTCAGTATGTTCACCTGTAGCCCATCATTGCAATGTTCTTTGGGGTTTTCTCGGCTTCAGGCTATCAACTCCAATGCAATACGGTCTGCTCACCTGTTGGCCATCACTGCAAGGTTTTAAGGGGTTCGCTAGGCTCCAGGCCCTCACCTCCAATGATTTATACGGTCAGCTCACCTGTATGCCATCAATGCAATGTTTTATGGGGTTCGCTCACATTCAGTCATTCACTTCTAATGCTTTAAACGGTTTGCTAAACTGTAGCCCATCACTGCAATGTTTTATGAGGTTCACTAGGCTGCAGGCCCTCACCTTCTATGTTTTATACGGTCTGCTCCCCTATAGTCCATCACTGCAATGTTTTATTGGGTTCAATAGGCTGCAGGCCCTCACCTCCAATGCTTTATACGGTTTGCTCACCTGTAGGCCATCAAGGGAATGTTTTATGGGGTTCCCTCATCTTCAGTCCCTCACCTCCAATAATTTATACGGTCTGCTGACCTGTAGCCCATCACTGCAATGTTTGATTTTGTTCGCTAGGCTTCAGGTACTCAACTTCAAAGTTTTATACAGTTTGCTCACCTTTAGGCCATCACTGCAAAGTTTTATGGGGTTCACTAGGGTTCAGGCCCTCACCTCCAATGCTTTATACGGTCTGCTCACCTGTAGTCCATCACTACAATGTTTTATCGGGTTCTCTCTGCTTCAGGCCCTCACCACCAATGCTTTATACGGTCTGCTCACCTTTAGGCCATCAATGCAATGTTGTACAGGGTTCGTTATGCTTCAGGCCCTCACCTCTAAGGTTTTATACGGTCTGCTCACCTGTAGTCCATCACTACAATGTTTTATTGGGGATCACAAGGCTTCAGGCCCTCAACTCCAATGCTTTATACGGTCTGTTCAAATTTAGGCCATTAATGCAATGTTTTACAGGGTTCGTTCGGCTTCAGGCCCTCACCTCTAATGTTGTATATGGTCTGCTCACCTGTAGACCATCACTGCAATGTTTTATGTGATGCGCTAGGCTTCAGGCCCTCATCTCCAATGCTTTATACGGTCTGCTCACCGGTAGACCATCAGTGCAATGTTTTATTGGGGTCGCAAGGGTTCAGGACCTCATCTCTAATGCTTTCCACAGTATGTTCACCTGTAGCCTATCACTGCAATGTTTTATGGGGTTTCTCTGCTTCAGGCTATCAACTCCAATGCTATACGGTCTGCTGAACTTTAGGCCATCACTGCAAGGTTTTAAGGGGTTCGCTGGGCTCCAGGCCCTCACCCCCAATGCTTTATACGGTCAGCTCACCTGTAGCCCATCACTGCAATGTTTTATGGTGTTCGCTCACCTTCAGGCCCTCACCTCCAAAGCTTTCTATGGTCTGCTCACCTGTAGCCCATCACTGCAATGTTTTATGGAGTTCGCTCACCTTCAGTCACTCACTTCCAATGCTTTATACCGTTTGCTCAACTGTAGCCCATCACTGCAATGTTTTATGAGGTTCACTAGGCTGCAGGCCCTCACCTTCAATGCTTCATACGTTTTTCTCACCTTTAGGCCATCACTGCCTTGTTTTATGGGGTTCACTAGGCTTTAGTCCCTCACCTCCAATGTTTTATACAGTCTGCTCCCCTATAGTCCATCACTGCAATGTTTTATTGGGTTCAATAGACTTCAGGCTTCTCACCTGTAGCCCATCAATGCAATGTTTTATGGGGTGCGCTCACCTTCAGTCTCTCACCTCAAATGCTTTATATGCTTTTTAGGTCATCACCTCCAATGCTTTATACGGTCTGCTCACCTGTAAGCCATCAGTGCAATGATTTATGGGATTTGCTAGGCTTCAGGCCCTCACAACTAATATTTTACACGGTCTGCTCACCTGTAGGCTTTCACTGCAATGTTTTATGGGGTTCACTAGGCTTCAGGCCCTCACCTCCAATGCTTTATACTGTCTGCTCACCTGTATGCCATCACTGCAATGTTATATGGGGTTCTCTAGGCTTCAGGCCCTCAGCTCAAATGCTTTATACGGTCTGCTCACCTGTAGGTCATGACTCCAGTGTTTTTATGGAGTTCTCTAAGCTTCAGGCTCTCACCTCCAAAGCTTGATATGGTCTGCTCACCTGTAGGCCATCACTGCAATGTTTTATGGAGTTTGCTAGACTTCAGAGCCTCACCTCCAATACTTTACACTGTCTACTTACCTGTAGGCCATCACTGCAATGTTTTATGGGGCTCGCTCACCTTCAGGCCCTCACCTCCAATGCTTTGTTCGGTCTGCTCACCTGTAGCTCATCCCTGCAATGTTTCATGGGGTTCTCTCGGCTTCATGCCCTCACCTTCAATGATTTATACAGTTTGCTCACTTCTAGCCCATGGCGGCAATGTTTTATGAGGTTCACTAGGCTTCAGGCCCTCACCTCCAATGTTTTATACGGTTTGCTCACCTGTAGGCCATCACTGCAATGTATGATGTTGTTCGCTAGGCTTTAGGTACTCACCTCCAAAGTTTTTAAGGGTCTGCTCATCTGTAGGCCATCACTGCAATGTCTTACGGCGTTTGCTAGGATTCAGGCCCTCACCTCCAATGTTTTATACGGTCTGCTCACCTTTAGGCCATCAATGCAATGTTGTACAGGGTTCGTTATGCTTCAGGCCCTCACCTCTAATGTTTTATACGGTCTGCTCACCTGTAGTCCATCACTACAATGTTTATTGGGGTTCACAAGGCTTCAGGCCCTCACCTCCAATGTTTTATACGGTCTGCTCAACTATAGGCCATCATTGCAATGTTTTATGGGGTTCGTTAGGCTTGAGGCCCTCACCTCCAATGCTTTATACGTTCTGCTGCAGTGTTGCCCATCACTGCATTGTTTTATGGAGTTCGCTAGGGTTCAGGCCCTCACCTCCAATGCTTTATATGGCCTGCTCACCTGTAGCCCATCAATGCAATGTTTTATAGGGTTTGCTAGTCTTCAGGCTTTCACCTCCAATGCTTTATATGGTCTTCTCACCTGTAGGCCATCACTGAAATGCTTGATGTTGTTCGCTAGGCTTCAGGTACCCTCCTCCAAAGTTTTTAGGGTCTGCTTACCTGTAGGCCATCACTGCAATATATTATGTGGTTCGCTCACCTTCAGTACCTCACCTTCAATGATATATACGGTCTGCTCACCTGTAGGCCATCGCTGCAATGTTTTATGGTTTGGCTAGTCTTCAGGCCATCACCTCCAATGCTTTATACGGTTTGCTCACCTTTAGGCCATCAATGCAATGTTTTAAGGGTTCGTTCAGCTTCAGGCCCTCACCTCTAATGTTTTATACGATCTGCTCACCTGTAGGCCATCACTACAATGTTTTATTGGGGTTCGCAAGGCTTCAGGCCCTCACTTCAATGCTTTATACAGTCTGCTCACCTTTAGGCCATCACTGCAAAGTTTAATGGGGTTCGTTAGGCTTCATGCCCTCATCTCCAATGCTTTATACGGTCTGCTCACCTGTACGCCATCACTGCAATGTTTTATGGGGATTGTTCGACTTCAGGCCCTCAACTCCAATGCTTTATACGGGCTGCTCATCCCTAGGCCATCACTGCAATTTTTATGGGGTTCGTTAGGCTTCAGGCCTTAATTTCCAATTCTTTATACGGTCTGCTGTCCTGTACGCCATCATTGCAATGTTTTATGGGGATCGTTTGGCTTCAGGCCCTCAACTCCAATGCTTTCTACGGGCTGCTCATCTGTAGGCCATCACTGCAATATTTTATGGGGTCTGCTCACCTGTAGGCCATTACTGCAATGTTTTATGTCGTTCACTAGTCTTCAGGCCCTCACCTCCAATGCTTCATATGGTCTGCTCACTTGTAGCCCATCACTGCAATGTTTTATGGGGTTCACTAGGCTTCAGGCCCTCACCTCCAATGCTTTATACGGTCTACTCACCTGTAGGCCATCACTGCAATGTTTTATGGGGTTCACTAGGCTTCTGCCCTCACCCCCAATGGTTTGTACGATCTGCTTACCTGTAGGCCATCACTGCAATGTTTTATGGGGATTGTTCGGCTTCAGGCCCTCAACTCCAATGCTTTATACGGGCTGCTCATCCCTAGGCCATCACTGCAATTTTTATGGGGTTCGTTAGGCTTCAGGCCTTAATTTCCAATGCTTTATACGGTCTGCTCACCTGTACGCCATCACTGCTATGTTTTATGGGGATCGTTTGGCTTCAGGCCCTCAACTCCAATGCTTTAAACGGGCTGCTCATCTGTCGGCCATCACTGCAATGTTTTTGGGGTTCGCTAGTCTAAAGGCCCTCACATCCAATGCTTTATACTGTCTTCTCACCTGTAGCCCATCACTTTAGGCCCTCACCCCCAATGCTTTGTACGATCTGCTCACCTGTAGGCCATCATTGCAATGTTTTTGGGGTTCGCTAGGTTTCAGTCCCTCACCTCCAATGCTTTATACGGTCTGCTCAACTATTGGCCATCATTGCAATGTGTTATGGGGTTCGTTAGGCTTGAGGCCATCACCTCCAATGCTTTATACGTTCTGCTCCAGTGTAGCCCATCACTTCAATGTTTTTGGAGTTCGCTAGGGTTAAAGCCCTCACCTCTAATAGTTTACATGGTCTTCTCACCTGCAATCCATCACTGCAATTTGTTTATGGTGTTCGCTAGTCTTCAGGACCTCACATCCAATGCTTTATACTGTCTTCTCACCTGTAGCCCATCACTGCAATGTTTTATGGGGTTAGCTAGGCTTCAGACCCTCTGCTCCAATGCTTTATACGGTCTGCTCCCCTGTAGGTCATCACTGCAATGTTTTATGGGGTTCACTCGGCTTTACGCCCTCACCTCTATTGTTTTATACAGTCTGCTCACCTGTAGGCCATCACTGCAATGTTTTATGGTGTTCGCTAGGCTTCAGGCCCTCACCTCCAATTTTTCATATGGTCTGCTCTCCTGTAGGCCATCACTGCAATGTTTTCTGTATTTCGCTCACCTTTAGTCCCTCACCTCCAATACTTTATATGGTCTGCTCACCTGTAACTCATCACTGCAATGTTTTATGGGGTTCACTCGGCTTTAGGCCCTCATCTCTAATGTTTTATTCAGTTTGCTCACCTGTAGGCCATCACTGCTATGATTTATGGGGTTCGCTCACCTTCAGTCCCTCACCTCCAATGCTTTATACGGTCTGTTTACCTGTAGCCCATCACTGAAATTTTTATGGGGTTCGCACGGCTTCAGGCCCTCCCTCTAATATTCTATACGGTCTTGTCACCTGTAGGCCATCACTGCAATGTTTTATGCAGTTCGCTAGGCTTCAGCCCCTCACCTCCAATGCTTTATACCATCTGCTCACCCGCAGGCCATCACTGCAATGTTTTTGGGTTTCGCTCACCTTCAGGTCCTCACTACAATTTTTATTGGGTCCGCTCACCTTAAGGCCCTTAACTATAATGTTTTAGAGGGTAACCTGCACGCCCATGCTCCAAATGTTTTTGAGGGTCACTAATAGGCCATCAATGATAATTTTTAAGGGTGTGTATGATGCCTCCTTTATGTGTATTAAAGGGTGTATTGGAGTGACGGTTCCTTGTAATATTTGGCAGCCCTTTCACTTAGTGCATAGGCTTTATGAGTGCAGCAGTGTAACTGAGCAATTGTAGCACCATTTGAATGAGGCCCTCCTTTATGTGATATACAGGCTGTATCGGAGTGCTTCTTCCTTGTAATTTTTGCCAGCATTTGCACTGTATATACAATTAAATATACAGGAAAGAATGTTTCCTAACAAGTTTACCTTTAAAAATGTATTTTTGTTTGCGCGGTGGCGGGATTTTGGCCGTGATTTTGTCGCTATGTTAAAGTGGCGGACAACTGGGACAATATGGTTCCCAGCATCGACATTAGAGTCCAAGATGCACCCAGACATGGTCCCCATGCTGTTCCAGATCCATTTCGGTGGTGTTTTTGTTACTTTCTGACCTTTTCCAATGGACCAGGCACCCTTCCCTCATCCAATCAGGGGTGCCTGGTTGTCTCCATTGACTTCCATTATACTCAGGGTGCACGGCCGAGCGCACAAATATCGCTATGTGCTCGGACCGAGTAGCCGAACACCAAAACTCATATTCATGCTTGTCACGTCTCTCCCTAAACTCAGCTAACAGTGAAATGGCAATGATCTCACTAGAGGAGGGTTTTATTGGTCTGATGATTGGCTGGCTGCATGGCATTATGGTTCATATCATGTTCCCGAGATTCTTAATTTCACATTTTATTTCACATTAGAAAAATAAAATAAGATTTGCTACCACAAAGCACGAAGAAATTCTAATGCAAGAAAAATTTAATTTTTCCTAAACTTCGGATCAAATTCCACTTTGGATTCTTTGATTTGCTCAACTCTAGAAAATGAACTTTGGATGGAAATGTCTCTTAGTTATAAAATTTTGAGTTCTCTTACCCTGTCATTTTCCAGGTGATATCTGATATTAAGTTAACCCTAATTGTTCCTTTTGGCCATTCTCTAAATGTTGATATGATCTTCTCTGAGAAAGTAATTTTATTGTAGCCATGTAGAATCCAGTTTGTTAAAAACCAGTCAAAAATCACTTCGCCATCATGAAAAGAAATATCATTTCCACTGGGATCCCTGTACGTTACATACTTCATGGACTTCTGCAACTGGAAAAAAATGATGATGATGGTTAGAGGGAGAAGTATCAAATCAACAATCCCACCATGAGAATTATCACTTCACAGTAAACAAGAGTACCATTACACAGTGAGTATTTATATTACTGTCATTATCATACAGAGAGTATTTATGTTACTATCATTATCACACACTCAGTATTTATATTACTATCATTAGTGTTAAGTGAATCGAAGTTCACAAAGTGGACTTCGATACTGAATTTCAGGAAAAATTTGATTTGCTGCAAAGCTGAATTTCCTTGTGCTTTATGGTAACAAATCATTTTCCTAAAATTACGGTAAAAAACATACTCGCCTCATCCATTTGCAGGCAAAGAGTCCGCCACAGCCAGATTGATTCAGGATTAGAGTTGAGCAAACACCTGGATGTTCGGGTTCGAGAAGTTTGGCGGAACTATACGAAACTGTTCGTATTCGGGATCTGCACTCAACGCAAACTTGACCTCGAACCCCATTGAAGTCAATGGGGACCCGAACTTTTGGGCACTAAAAAGTCTGTAAAATGGCCCTGGAAAGGGCTAGAGCGCTGCAAAGGCATCACAATGTAGGTAAATCCCCTGCAAGCAAATGTGGATAGGGAAATGACAAAATAAAATAAATAAAAATTAACCAATATCAATTGGCAACTTGGGAGGAGGTGGAATAGAAGGTTGGGGTGGCGTCAGGTGGGAATGCTATGGGAGTTGAAGTTCTCATCACAGTCAAAAGGGTTCATGTCTGCCTGCAGTGCCACAGGCCTCATTCACAGACTCAGGGCCATGGCAACCATACATGGGAGTTGAAGTTCACATTACAGCCAAGAAGGATTTATATCTGCCAGCAGTGTCACAGGCCTCACTCACAGACTCAGGCCAATGGCAACCATACATGGGAGTTGAAGTTGTCATCACAGCCAAGAAGGAATCATGCAAGAAGATGCTCATCTGGACTGGAGTCATGCGACAAGAGGGTGGACACCAGGTGCAAAAACAACCTGAATTTGTACTTGAAGGATTTTATTGAGAAACTACGCGTTTCAGGGTTCAAGACCCCTTTATCAAGTCTAGAAAACATGATTAGTAATAAAATACATAATAGATAGTGCCAAAAATAAAGGAATTATTAAAAGAGTAAAAAGAGAACGTGATTTTACTATCATTGTAATAAAATTTTTTTAAAAAAATATATATATATATATATATATATATATATTATTTTTTTAATATATATATGTAGATTATTACTAGAGTCTACCACTCTACCACTACCAGTCTAGTGGTAGACCAGGTACCAGTCTACCACTCACTTTCTACCAAATCACGCCAACACAGTATTAATTTCACCCAGCAATGCCACAGGCCTTATTCACAGATTCAGAACCATGGCACCCATAAAGAGGAGAGTTACAATCATGCCAAAACAGTATTGATTTCACCCAGTAGTGCCCAGTATGTTCTATGCCCCTCCAAAGCTCCTGTGCGGTGTGGGGTTTGTCACCCAAACACATGAGTTTTTAAAATCGCCAGCTGACGTTTACCCGGGCTGAGCTGAAGTTGGGGGTGAGGTTCTTTCGATGACCGGATGTGGGGGTGGTAGAAGAGGAGTAGTAGAAGGAGGAGGAAGATGAAGAGTAGGAGGAGGAGGCAACAGGAGGCAACGAATAATGCCCTGCGATCCTCGGTGGTGGAAGGACAAGCACCAAACCGCTATCCGCCTCTGGCCCAGGCGCCACTACGTTTACCCAGTGTGCAGTTAGGGAGATATAGTGACCCTGGCCGTGCTTACTGGTCCATGTATCTGTGGTTATGTGGACCTTGCCACAGATGGCGTTGCGCAGTGCACACTTGATTTTGTCCTCCACTTGGTTGTGCAGGGAAGGGACGGCTCGCCTGGAAAAGTAGTGGCGGCTGGGAACAACATACTGGGGACAGCCACCGCCATCAGCTGTTTGAAACAGTCCGTCTCCACCAGACGGAATAGGAGCATTTCAAAGGCCAGTAATTTTGAAATGCTGGCATTCAGGGCCAGGGTTTGAGGGTGGGTATTTCCTCCTTCTCTCCAATGTTTGGTGGAGATGCTTGGTGATGGTGTCGTATGTGGTGGTGTTGGTGGAACATCTTCTGTTTGCTGATCGCCAGGTGCCACGGTGACGCCATAGGTGGAGGGAGAGGCTGAGCCAGCAGCAGAAGAGGGAGCAGGAGGAGCATGAGAGAGTTCCTTTTTTTAAGGTGTTTACTCCACTGCAGTTCCTGCTTTGCATGTAGATGCCTGGTCATGCAGGTTGTGCTCAGGTTAAGAACGTTTATGCCTCGCTTCAGGCTCTGATGGCACAACATGCAAACCACTTGTGTCTTGTCGTCAGGACATTGTGTGAAGAACTGCCACGCCAATGAATTCCTTGGAGCAGGCCTTGGTGTGCTTGGTGCCTGGGTGCGGTGGACAGTAGCAGGCGTACTGTTTCTGGAACGGCCGCTGCGCTTTTGCTCCCTGCTCCCTCTTTTGCTGTGTTGTTGCCTCTGTGCGACCACCTCCTCTTCCTCAGAACTGCACGCCTCACTAGCACGACCTTTAGTCCAGTCGGGGTCTAGGACTTAATCATCCTCCACATCATCTTCCACCCATTCATGACCCCTGCCCTCCTCATCGGTTTGCACATTGCAGAAAGCCACAGCAGTTGGCACCTGTGTTTCGTCATCATCAGAGGCGTTCTGTGGCGGTCTTCCCATGTCCTCATACTGCAACAAAAGTGGTTGAGCATCACTGCATTTAAGGTCTTCCTCCTCTGGGTGCAGGGCTAGGTGGATGGGCCGGGAAACCATGCCAACAGTGTCATCAAAAAGCATGAGACTTTCCTGCATGATTTGGGGCTCTGACTGCTTTGCTGGTTTGCAAGGGGTAAGGTGGAAGACTGATGGGCTTGGGCTGCAGGTGCCAACTCTGAGCTTTCTGCAGAGGACTGGGTGTTAGATACTGTGAAGGAACTGGAGGCACTGTCAGCCACCCAATCTACTATTGCCTGTACATGTTCTGGCTTCACCATCCGTAGAGCGGCATTTGGGCCGATCAAATAACGCTGCAGATTCTGTTGCCTACTTGAATCAAAGGAAGGTGTTTGACTTGGAGCGGCAGTTGGCGCTGAACGGCCATGTCCTCTCCCAGCAACATGAGCTCCACCAACACCACCATGACCATGCCCACGTCCCTTATTTGATGTTCTCCTCATTATTTGCGTTCACCCACCAAGCTGAAAGATTGGTCTCTCTCCGGTGTCAATTTACCTGCCACTAGTCGACAATTACTTTCGCTAAGGCAGTGCCCGTGTCATAAAAATGCTCTGTGTACCCAGAATAATGTTTTTGTGCCCAAAATACACAGATTCTCAATTTCTATGCGGAAATGTAACATTTTTTAGGATACGCTGTATGCACAAGCGGTTTGTGGAACAAGAACAAGTATTTTTGTAATAAAATACAGAAAATTTGTATTTCACTGCTGTAAATTGAAATTAATTATTTAAAACTTTTTTTATAAAACCCCAAAATGCAGTTTTTAACTGCTGTACATTAAAAGTAGATATCAATGCTATGTATGGACACCAGATTTGGGGACCCAGAACACGTATTTGGTCACCAAAATTCACAAATGCAGTATTAGACTGTTATAAATTGGAAATAATTATTTGAATGACGGATGCACAACAGTTTTTTCGGCCTAAAACACAGCTTTTTTTCAATAAAACCCCAAAATGCAGTTTTTACTGATGTAAATTTAAATATGATATTTATACTATATTTATACTATGCATGGACACCATATTTGGGGACCCAGAAAACGGATTTGGTCACCAAAATTCACAAATGCAGTATTTAACTGCTATATATTGGAAATATTTATTTAACCCCTTAAGGACCGGAGTTTTTTTCGTTTGATGGTGTATGCAGAACTGTTTTGTGGACAAGGTATACGTTTTTTCCCCAAAATTACAAGGATTCTCTATTTCAATGTCAGAAATGTCAAATATATTTTTTGGCAGTGTAAAATAGGCTTGGTAGATCAGGATGACCACTTTTTTTAACTAAAATACACTGATGCACTTTTTGATAGCTGAAATGGAATATACGGTTTAGTGCATTGTATGCACAAGTGTTCTGTGGCACCACAGAGCCCAGGCTAGACAAATGGACTATGTCACCCATTAAACATACAAAGGGCAATTTAGGGATTTGAGCAGCCATAAACGTTTTTTTCCTTCACTGAGCTACAAAATAGGATTAGGCTGATGTCCCTGGCAGGCTGGCAGACATGCAGTACACTGCAGTGCCTAAAATGGCCGCCGACCCCCACCGCAGTAACAAATGGATTACAAAAAAATCTCCCTGGCAGTGGCTGGGTACAGAAATGTTGGAGTGCTGAGGCTCCCTCCCTCTCTATGTTCTATATCTTGTGGATTAAAGTTGCACAGGTTCTTCAGATTTCTGCCCTATTCTGTCCCTGATCGCATCAGCAGACTGACATGCGGCACTATGTGACTACTGCTTATAAAGAGGCTGGGTCTAGGCATGAGCGAACCCGAACTGTATAGTTCGGGTTCGTACTAAATTTTAGGGTGTTCAGGACACGGACCCGGACATTTTCAAAAAGTTCGGGTTCGTTGTTCGGCGATTTCTTCCTGCTTTCTGAAGGGCTGCACAGCAGCAGCCAATCAGCTAGCATTTTACTTTTTGCCCTAGAGCCATCACAGCCATGCCTACTAATGGCATGGCTGTGA
Source organism: Bufotes viridis (assembly GCA_033119425.1). Taxonomy (NCBI): domain Eukaryota; kingdom Metazoa; phylum Chordata; class Amphibia; order Anura; family Bufonidae; genus Bufotes; species Bufotes viridis. Next base: position 139,902 of record JAKVIS010000036.1, on the reverse strand, counting down.
TTGTCCAAGTGCAGCATGTGACCCAGCCTCTATTTAAGCTGGAGTCACGTAGCGCCGCACGTCACTCTGCTCTGATTAGTGTAGGGAGAGGACGCAGCTGCTGGGAGGGCGAGATTAGGCAGGGTAAAGTCAGCAACAGCACCTAATGAAGTGATCGATCTACAGCTGTGAATCATTCAACTTCTGCTAGTTACTTGCTCACTGGTTTTTAGGCTGCACAGAGTGTTTTTCTGTCACTTTTTTCTGCGGTGATCGGCGGCCATTTTGTGTCTTGTGGTGCACCAGAACAAACTGCCACCAAGTCCATCAATCCATCAATACTAGGTTTTTTTTTTTGCTATATCCTACATCAGGGGCTTGGCTGTGCTTATTGTCACCACTAGAAACTCAGGATAGCAATTTCTATATTTTATTAAGGTGTTAAATTCAATTGCCAAAATAGCAATCCCCTAAATCTGGTGTCCCAGCAGTGGTTGGCCAAGTTTAATAGTGTCCAGCAAAGGATAGATCATTTTCTGGGGTGAAATTCAATTGCCAAAATAGCAATTCCCTAAATCTGGTGTCCCAGCTGTGTCTGGCAAAGTATAATAGTGTCCGGCAAAGGATATATTTTGTTCTGGAGTGAAATTCAATTGCCAAAAAAGAAATACCGTAAATCTGGTGTCACAGCTGTGACTGGAAAAGTTTCATATTGTCCGTCATAGGATATATTATTTTCTGAGGTGAAATTCAATTGCCAAAATAGAAATACAGTAAATCTGGTGTTCCAGCTGTGACTGGAAAAGTTTCATAGTGTCCGTCATAGGATATATTATTTTCTGAGGTGAAATTCAATTGCCAAAATAGCAATACCGTAAATCTGGTGTTCCAGCTGTTGCAGGCCAAGTGTAAATCTGTCCGTAAATGGGTATATTACACTCAGTGTGCATCTCCAAGTGTATTTCTTTCCATTAAAGGGTATATTACAGTAAGTGTTAAAATACAGCATAATCCTCTACATTTGCACACACTGTTTTGCATCTCTAAGTGAATTTCTTTCTGTTAAAGGGTATATTACACAAAGTATTAAAATACAAGTGCTGAAAGCATAATCCTACATATTTTTCACACGCTACTGTGGAACCCAAAGTGTAAATCTGTCAGTAAATGGATACCTTTCATCTAGGGGCTAAATACTAGGCCTACAATTGATATTCACATTTCTAGATAATAGGAATAGCTCACTCTTGTGTATCTATGGAACAGGTGCTCAGGTCTAAAAGCTGTTTCACCCTTACAGAAATGATTGCTTGAAATACACCAATGGTAGACCGGCATTCTAGCTGTGTGTCTTTATACAGATTGTTTATAGATCCATTATTGTTATAAAATCATTAAAATTTAATAAACAAACCACAGATAAATGCAAGTGAATAATAATTAAAACAAAAACACAATATAATCACAATATCATCACACATATTCGTCTAATAGCTGAGTACATATAACGCTGAATACCTCTAAATCAATGATCTATTGATCCTATAAATGAGTACACATAAAGATGGTCATACCACAATCAAGATGCCATTACACGTATTCCGTCCTATAGCTGAGTACATAAATCGCTGAATACATATATATCAATGATCTCTTGATCCTGTAGCTGAATACACCTATGAGTAGTCGTATGAGTCTCAATTTTTGGATATAGCTGCAAGTGTTATTGGTGACAATGTGAATCAAATGGGTTGTTTGAATCTCATTCCCTATTATTGGGATTATAAATGGTTGTTTAGCAACAATTGCATTCCTTGGTTTATATGCCGGGCCTTGCTCTGCTGGTCACCTCCATGTGAGTCCAAACAGTATACCCGATATCGATGGCAATGTCAATGTGTAAAGGTCCGGGCTTGATTGACCGAGTGTCCACAAATTTTGTATCAGCATAAATAGATAGGTAGATCACTTTTGCCTTTGAATGTTTGGGCTGATGTATTAGTACTTACATACCCACAGGGTCGGGCAGTGAATCTCTGCTGTGTGATGCCGGCACACTTCGCTGGTTCGGACGCCGGCGTCAGCTGGCTCGCGATGAGGTCTCGCGGGATTTGCGATCACTGGATGAACCACAGTTCGGGCAGTGGATCTCTGCTGAGTGATCCCGCAACACTCCGCTGATTCGGATGCCGGCGTCACCTGGCTCGCGATGAGGTCTCGCGGAATTTGTGATCGCTGGATGAACCACACGTTGGGCTGTGGATCTCTGCTGTGTGATCTCGGCACACTCCGCTGATTCGGATGCGGGCATCACCTGGCTCGCGATGAGGTCTCGCGGGATTTGTGATCGCTGGATGAACCACAGGTCGGGCAGTGGATCTCTGCTGTGTGATCTCACGTCTGACAAAAATAAAAAAGGAGACAGCACATCCAATGCAATCTGTGATTTAATCCGGATGCAACGTTTTGGCTACTAATGAGCTTTTTCAAGTTTATTGGTAGCCGAAATGTTGCATCCGGATTAAATCTCAGATTGCATTGGACGTGCTGTCTTCTTTTTTATTTTTGTCAGACGTTGGATCTATACGAATACAGGGACTTTTTACCATCCCTGGGAGACGTGCACCCAGTACCAAGGTAACCTAGGAGTGCTGTATATATATGATGCTGTGTGATCCCGGCACACTCCGCTGATTCGGATGCCGGCGTCACCTGGCTCGCAATGAGGTCTCGCGGGATTTTCGATCGCTGATTGGAATAAAGTTGACTTGCGATAATTGAGCGCTCCAATTTTGATAAAACTTTCTCCTTAGAGGCCTCTTCTTGAATATTCTAAATCACAGGGAGGGTATCGCTGACATGCCAGACGCGTTACGGGACCTCTTTCCCCTTCCTCAGTGGCAGCTTACCTCCCCTTCTCTTGGCTTCCTATTTATAGGTCTTCTCAGTTCTCCCAAAAATCTGGTTTGGAGTTCTTTCTATGGGAGCCAGCTTCATGATTCCCATATGCGTTTTGTATGCGTTTTGTTGTGATTTTCTAAACACGCATGCGTTTTTGTCTATGGTGTATATCCCAATTCATATTATTCATCCAATGAAGGAAAAAGGCATATTTGATTGCCATGTCTAAAAAGCATAATAAATTATATCTGCAATTTTAAAAAACGGAATTCAATATATATAGCAGCTTTTTCATATATAAAAATAGAGTTGAGCGAACATCTGGATGTTCGGGTTCGAGAAGTTCGGCTGTACTTCCCGAAAATGTTTGGGTTCGGGATCCGAACTCGACCCGAACTTCATCCCAAACCCCAGTGAAGTCAAGGGGACCCGAACTTTTGGGCACTAAAAGGCTGTAAAATAGTCCAGGAAAGGGCTAGAGGGCTGCAAAAGGCAGGAAAATGTAGGTAAATCCCTGCAAGCAAACAGTCAGTACGTGGAGGGGTGTGCAGACGTACTGTTCAACCATGTTAGTGAAATGCTGCCTCCTGCTAACACATTCCGTATCAGGTGGTGGTGCAGTTAGCTGTGGCGTGGTGACAAAACTTTTCCACATCTCTGCCATGCTAACCCTGCCCTCAGAGGAGCCGGCCATGACACAGCTGCATTGGCGACCTCTTGCTCCTCCTCGGCCTTTGCCTTGGGCTTCCACTTGTTCCCCTGTGACATTTGGGAATGCTCTCAGGAGCGTGTCTACCAGCGTGCGCTTGAACTCGTGCATCTTCCTATCACGCTCCAGTGCAGGAAGTAAGGTGGGCACATTTTCTTTGTACCGAGGATCCAGCAGGGTGGCAATCCAGTAGTCCACACACATTAAAATGTGGGCAACTCTGCTATCTTTTGGCAGGACCTGCAGCATGTAGTCGCTCATGTGTGCCAGGCTGCCCAGAGGTAAGGACAAGCTGTCCTCTCTGAGAGGCAAATCGTCACCGTCCTCCGTATCCCCCAGCCACGCACCAGTGATGGGCCTGAGCTGTGTGGGCTGCCACCCTGCTGTGAACCTGCTTCATCCTCATCCTCCTCCATCTCCACCTCATCCTCCTCGTCCTCCAGTAGTGGGCCCTGGCTGGCCACATTTGTACCTGGCCTCTGCTGTTGCAAAAACCTCCCTCTGAGCCACTTCTAACAGACTGGCCTGAAAGTTCTAAAAATGAACCCTCATCCTCCTCCTAGGCCACCTCCTCTTCCATCATCGCCCTAAGTGTTTTCTCAAGGAGACATAGAAGTGGTATTGTAACGCTGATAACGGCGTCATCGCCACTGGCCATGTTGGTGGAGTACTCGAAACAGCGCAACAGGGCACACAGGTCTCGCATGGAAGCCCAGTCATTGGTGGTGAAGTGGTGCTGTTCCGCCGAGCTACTCACCCGTGCGTGCTGCAGCTGAAACTCTGGCCAGCATGTGCAAGGTGAAGTTCCACCTGGTGGGCACGTCAAATATGAGGCGGTGAGTGGGAAGGCCGAGTTACGCTGTAGCGCAGACTGGCGAGCAGCGGCAGGATGTGAATGCTGGAAGCGCGCACGGACGGCCCACATTTTATGCAGCAGCTCTGACATGTCGGGGTAGTTGTGAATGAACTTCTGCACCACCAAATTCAGCACATGCGCTAGGCAAAGGATGTGCGTCAAACCAGCTAATCCCAGACCTGCGACGAGATTTCGCCCATTATCGCAGACCAACAGGCCGGGCTTGAGGCCCACCGGCAGCAACCACTAGTCGGTCTGTTGTTCAATACCCGCCACAACTCCTGCGCGGTGTGGGGCCTGTCCCCCAAACATATCAGTTTCAGAACGGCCTGCTGACGTTTACCCTGGGCTGTGCTGAAGTTGGTGGTGAAGGTATGTGACTGACTAGATGAGCAAGTGAAAGCAGAGGAGGAGGAAGCCCAGTAGGAGGAGGAGGCTACAGGAGGCAAAGAATGATGCCCTGCAATCCTTGGCGGCGGAAGGACATGCACCAAGGAACTCTCCGCCTGCAGCCCAGCCGCCACTACATTTACCCAGTGTGCAGTTAGGGAGATATAACGTCTCTGGCCGTGCTTACTGGTCCACGTATCTGTGGTTAGGTGGACCTTGCCACAGATGGCGTTGCGCAGTGCACACTTGATTTTATCGGATACTTGGTTGTGCATGGAAGGCACGGGTGTCTTGGAGAAGTAGTGGCGGCTGGGAACAACATACTGTGGGACAGCCATCGCCATCAGCTGTTTGAAGCTGTTTGTGTCCACCAGCCTGAATGACAGCATTTCAAAGGCCAGTAGTTTAGAAATGCTGACATTCAGGCCCAGGGCTCGAGGGTGGCTAGGTGGGAATTTACGCTTTCTCTCCAAGGTTTGTGAGATGGAGAGCTAAATGCTGCCGTGTGACATGGTGGAGATGCTTGGTGACGCAGGTGGTGTTGTCAGTGGCACATCCTCTGTTTGGTGGGCGGCAGGTGCCAAAATTACTTCCGAGGCTGAGGAAGAGGCCGAGGCAGCAGCAGAAGAGGGAGCAGGGGAGCCAGAGTGAGTTCCTTGCTTTTAAGGTGTTTACTCCACAGCAGTTCATGCTTTGCATGTAGATGCCTGGTCATGCAGGTTGTGCTAAGGTTCAGAACGTTAATGCCTCGCTTCAGGATCTGATGGCACAGCGTGCAAAACCACTCGGTCTTGTCGTCAGCACATTGTTTAAAGAAGTGCCATGCCAGGGAACCCCTTGAAGCTTCCTTTGGGGTGCTCGGTCCCTGGTGGCGGTGGCCAGTAGCAGGCGAACTCTCTTGGCGGTGGCTGTTCTGCTTTTGCCCCCGGCTCTCTCTTTGCTACGCTGTTGGCTCGGTCTCACCACTGCCTCTTCCTCTGAACTATGAAAGTCAGTGGCACGACCTTCATTCCATGTGGGGTCTAGGACCTCATCGTCCCCTGCATCGTCTTCCATACAGTCTTCCTCCCTGACCTCCTGTTCGGTCTGCACACTGCAGAAAGACGCAGCAGTTGGCACCTGTGTTTCGTCATCATCAGAGACGTGCGGACTCCGATGAGGTGGTATTCCCATGTCCTCATCATCAGGAAACATCAGTGTTTGTGCGTCAGTGCATTCTATGTCTTCCACCACTGGGGAAGGGCTAGGTGGATTCCCTTGGGAAACCCTGCCAGCAGAGTCTTCAAACAGCATAAGAGACTGCTGCATAACTTGAGGCTCAGACAGTTTCCCTGATATGCATGGGGGTGATGTGACAGACTGATGGGCTTGGTTTTCAGGCGCCACCTGTGCGCTTTCTGCAGAAGACTGGGTGGGAGATAATGTTGTGAACATGCTGGATCCACTGTCGGCCACCCAATTGACTAGCAACTGTACCTGCTCAAGCCTTACCATCCTTAGAACGGCATTGGGCCCCACCAAATATCGCTGTAAATTCTGGCGGGTACTAGAACCTGAGGTAGTTGGTTCACTAGGACGTGTGGCTGTGGCAGAATGGCCACGTCCTCTCCCAGCACCAGAGGGTACACTAACACCACCACGACCGCGTCCGCGTCCCTTACTAGAGGTTTTCCTCATTGTTACCATTCACCAAGCACAATAATAATAAAAAATTATTTGGCCCAATGTATTGATTTCAAATTCAGGCCTTTTTTACAGGCACCTAACACTATCTGCCTATTTATTTATGTACCATATTACACTAATCCAGGCACAGCATTAACCACTGATTTAGGGGAATATCAATTGTAGGCCTAGTATTTAGGACCTGAATGAAAGGTAGTTATATAATAGGTATAAAGAAAACATAAAATCCTTGTGGGAGATTAAAGCCATTGAAAACTACCTAGGGCATAAGATTGTTCCTAAATGGCTCAGACACCAAGTTAAACCTGCAGCGCGGATTGCTTCCCCGGACCTCTTAAAAAAATGGGAAGATGAATTGACGAGTAGCTCTCTGAGACTAATGGGGATTCTATTAGAGGAAGAAAAGGCGCTATTTGAGAAAACATAGTTAAATCTACAGGAGCAGATTGAGATAGCTCTGAAATTCAAGGAGGACTTAGACTTTGGCAGGCATGAGGCATCCTTGCAGACATCGGTAGAAAGGTTTCAGAACTTTATTAAGATCGGAAACACCGCCAGTTTGTCCGAGACCTCACGGAATTTAAAGAGAACAGAGCATATACTCTGTCAACATTACCCTATTAGTGTCGGCGACATCGACATCTGATATCGATTCCTCTGATACTGACACATATTCTCGACCACAATACCGGGGTCATTTGGTATAGGCCGTAGAGGTAAAGGATGGCCCGGGTGGAAGCAGGAATCGAGGACACGTGAGAGGTGGTACATATATACGTCATTATCCTTATCACCTCCATCATCTGTTCCCAAAACTATATCCCAGGATCATCAGCTTCCTGCCTCGACCTCTTTTTTAGAGAAGGGTCAGACTCCCTATCATCTACGAGACCGGGGCAGTGTAAAAAGACCTGAGAATTGATCCTAAAAATGATTTGCAGATTATTAACTTGACATCCAGGGTCCTTGAACCAGCAGAAATTAGAGTACTTAAAAGGGTTTGTCCTTCGTCCCAACTAATAATTTCAATATATTTACATGGACGAAGAACTTACACCTATTTAGTCGTAAGCTCAGATGGCACAAGTTTTTCAAACACAATAATAGGGAGACATGTGAGAAACTGGGTCTCTCTGAAAGTGACTACATGGATTTTCAAACGCTCATGGAACTTGGTAATTAGAGTAGTAGACCACCATGAGTAGGCCCCTTCACAGATCTAAAACTGAAGAGTAGAGATGAGCGAACACCTGGATGTTCGGGTTCGAGAAGTTCGGCCGAACTTCCGAAAATGTTCGTGTTCGGGATCCGAACTCGACCCGAACTTTATCCCGAACCCGAACCCCATTGAAGTCAATGGGGACCCGAACTTTAAGCACTAAAAGGCTGTAAAATAGTCCAGGAACGGGCTAGAGGGCTGCCAAAGGCAGCAAAAGGTAGGTAAATCCCCTGCAAACAAATGTGGATAGGGAAATGAATTAAAATAAAATAAAAAAATAAAATTTAAGCAATATCAATTAGAGAGAGGTCCCACTGCAAGGAATCATGCGTCATATCACTCAACACTGGAGAAGGCCACTTTCAGTTATTTAGGCCCCAGCACCCAGTCAGAGGAGAGAGGTCCCACAGCAAGGAATCATGCGTCATATCAACCACCACCGGAGAAGGCCACTCTCAGTTATTTCGGCCCAGCACCCAGACAGAGGAGAGAGTCCCACAGCAAGGAATCATGCGTCATATCAACCACCCCTGGAGAATGCCACTTTCAGTTATTTCGGCCCCAGCACCCAGACAGAGGAGAGAAGTCCCACAGCAAGGAATCATGCGTCATATCACCCACCACTGGAGAAGGCCACTTTCAGTTATTTAGGCCCAGCACCCAGACAGAGGAGAGAGGTCCCACAGCAAGGAATAAGGCGTCATATCACCCACCACTGGAGAAGGCCACTTTCAGTTATTTCGGCCAGTATCCAGACCGAGGAGAGAGGTCCCACAGCAAGGAATCATGCGTCATATCACCCACCACTGGAGAAGGCCACTTTCAGTTATTTCGGCCCAGCACCAAGACCGAGAATACAGGTCCCACAGCAAGGAATCATGCGTCATATCACCCACCACTGAAGAAGGCCACTTTGAGTTATTTCGGCCCCAGCACCCAGACCGAGGAGAGAGGTCCCACAGCAAGGAATCATGCGTCATATCAACCACCACCGGAGAAGGCTACTCTCAGTTATTTCAGCCCAGCACCCAGACAGAGGAGAGAGGTCCCAGCAAGGAATCATGCGTCATATCAACCACAACTGGAGAAGGCCACTCTCAGTTATTTCGCCTAGCACCCAGACAGAGGAGAGAGGTCCCACAGCAAGGAATCATGCGTCATATCAACCACCACCAGAAGGCCACTCTCAGTTATTTCGGCCCAGCACCCAGACAGAGAGAGCCCCAGCAAGGAATCATGCGTCTTTTCAGCCACCACTGAGAAGGCCCTCTCAGTTATTTGGCCCAGACAGAGAATCATGCTCATATCAGCCACCACCAGAGAGAGCCACTCTCAGTTATTTCGGCCCAGCACCCAGACAGAGGAGAGGCCCCACAGCAAGGAATCATGCGTCTTTTCAACCACCACTGGAGAAGGCCACTCTCAGTTATTTCGGCCTTGCACCCAGACAGAGGAGAGGTCCCACAGCAAGGAATCATGCGTCATTATCACCCTCCACTGGAGAAGGCCACTCTCAGTTGTTTCGGCCCAGCACCCAGACAGATGAGAGAGGTCCCACAGCAAGGAATCATGCGTCATATCACCCACCACCAGAGAAGGCCACTCTCAGTTATTTTGGCCCCACCACCCAGAGAGAGGAGAGAGGTCCCACAGCAAGGAATCATGCGTCATATCAACCACCACTGGAGAAGGCCACTCTCAGTTATTTCGGCTCAGCACCCAGACAGAGAAGAGAGTTCCCACAGCAAGGAATCATGCGTCATATCAACCACCACCAGAGAAAGCCACTTTCAGTTATTTCGGCCCCACCAACCAGACAGAAGAGAGGTTCATTCTACTTTAGGTTGCACCGCAAGATCATGGTAAAGTTAAAAAATGAGGATTCAATAAAGAAGTGCCCGGAGTACAAGAATACATGGTTGAGGGGAGGCAGTTATAAATGTCTATTCTGCACAAGGGAGGGACAGGTCCTGTGGGATCCATGCCTGGTTCATTTTTATGAACGTCAGCTTGTCCACGTTGGCTGTGGACAAGCGGCTGCGTTTGTCAGTAATGACGCCCCTGCCGTGCTGAATACACGTTCAGACAAAACGCTGGCCGCCGGGCAGGCCAGCTCCTCCAAGTCAGTATGTGGAGGGGTGTGCAGACGTACTGTTCAACTATGCCTCCTGCAACACGTTCCGTATCAGGTGGTGGTGCAGATAGCTGTGGCGTAAAGACAAAACTTTTCCACATTTCTGCCATGCTAACCCTGCCCTCAGAGGAGCTGGCCGTGACACAGCTGGGTTGGCGACCTCTTGCTCCTCCTCTGCCTTCGCCTTGGTCTTCCACCTGTTCCCCTGTGACATTTGGGAATGCTCTCAGGAGTGCCTCTACCAGCGTGCGCTTGTACTCGCGCATCTTCCTATCACGCTCCAGTGCAGGAAGTAAGGTGGGCACATTGTCTTTGTACCGGGGATCCAGCAGGGTGGCAACCCAGTAGTCCGCACACGTTAAAATGTTAAAACTCTGCTGTCGTTGCGCAGGCACTGCAGCATGTAGTCGCTCATGTGTGCCAGGCTCCCCAGAGGTAAGGACAGGCTGTCCTCTGTGGGAGGCGTATCGTCATCGTCCTCCGTATCCCCCCAGCCACGCACCAGTGATGGGCCTATGCTGTGTCGGGTGCCACCCCGCTGTGAACCTGCTTCATCCTCATCCTCCTCCACCTCCTCCTCATCCTCCTCATCCTCCAGAAGTGGGCCCTGGCCTCTGCTGTTGCAAAAAACCTCCCTCTGAGCCACTTCTAACAGAATGGCCTGAAAGTGCTAAAAATTACCCCTCATCCTCCTCCTCCTGGGCCACCTCCTCTTCCATCATCGCCCTAAGCGTTTTCTCAAGGAGACATAGAAGTGGTATTGTAACGCTGATGACGGTGTCATCGCCAGTGGCCATGTTGGTGGAGTACTCGAAACAGCGCAACAGGGCACACAGGTCTCGCATGGAGGCCCAATCATTGGTGGTGAAGTGGTGCTGTTCCGCAGTGCGACTGAGACTCCACTATGGCCTGCTACTGCTCGCACAGTCTCTCCAGCATGTGCAAGGGGGAGTTCCACCTGGTGGGCACGTCGCATATGAAGCGGTAAGCGGGAAGGCCGAATTTCCGCTGTAGCGCAGACAGGCGAGCAGCGGCAGGATGTGAACGCCGGAAGCGCGCACAGACGGCCCTCACTTTATGCAGCAGCTCTGACATGTCGGGGTAGTTGTGAATGAATTTCTGCACCACCAAATTCAGCACATGCGCCAAGCAAGGGATGTGCGTCAAACCGGCTAGTCCCAGAGCTGCGACGAGATTTCGCCCATTATTGCACACCACCAGGCCGGGCTTGAGGCCCACCGGCAGAAACCACTCGTCGGTCTGTTATTCAATACCCCGCCACAACTCCTGCGCGGTGTGGGGCCTGACCCCAAACATATAAGTTTCAGAATGGCCTGCTGACGTTTACCCCAGGCTGTGCTGAAGTTGGTGGTAAAGGTATGTGGCTGACTGGATGAGCTGGTGGAATCAGAGGAGGAGGAAGCCGAGTAGGAGGAGGAGGCTACAGGAGGCCAAGAATGATGCCCTGCGATCCTTGGCGGCGGAAGGACGTGCGCCAAGGAACTCTCCGTCTGCGGCCCAGCCGCCACTACATTTACCCAGTGTGCAGTTAGGGAGATATAGCGTCCCTGGCCGTGCTTACTAGTCCACGTATCTGTGGTTAGGTGGACCTTGCCACAGATTGTGTTGTGCAGTGCACACTTGATTTTATCGGATACTTGGTTGTGCAGGGAAGGCACGGCTGTCTTGGAGAAGTAGTGGCGGCTGGGAACAACATACTGTGGGACAGCCATGGACATCAGCTGTTTGAAGCTGTCTGTGTCCACCAGCCTGAATGACAGCATTTCAAAGGCCAGTAGTTTAGAAATGCTGGCTGGCATTCAGGCCCAGGGCTCGAGGGTGGCTAGGTGGGAATTCACGCTTTCTCTCCAAGGTTTGTGAGATGGAGAGCTGAACGCTGCCGTGTGACATGGTGGAGATGCTTGGTGACGCAGGTGGTGTTGTCGGTGGCACATCCTCTGTTTGGTGGGCGGCAGGTGCCAACATTCCTCCCAAGACGGAGGAAGAGGCCGAGGCAGCAGCAGAAGAGGGAGCAGGGGAGCCAGAGTGAGTTCCTTGCTTTTAAGGTGTTTACTCCACTGCAGTTCATGCTTTGCATGTAGATGCCTAGTCATGCAAGTTGTGCTAAGGTTCAGAACGTTAATGCCTCGCTTCAGGATCTGATGGCACAGCGTGCAAACCACTCGGGTCTTGTCGTCAGCACATTGTTTAAAGAAGTGCCATGCCAGGGAACTCCTTTAAGCTGCCTTTGGGGTGCTCGGTCCCTGGTGGCGCTGGCCAGTAGCAGGCGAACTCTCTTGGCGGCGGCTGGTCTGCTTTTGCCCCCTGCTCCCTCTTTTGCTACGCTGTTGGCTCGGTCTCACCACTGCCTCTTCCTCTGAACTATGAAAGTCAGTGGCACGACCTTCATTCCATGTGGGGTCTAGGACCTCATCGTCCCCTGCATCGTCTTCCATACAGTCTTCCTCCCTGACCTCCTGTTCGGTCTGCACACTGCAGAAAGACGCAGCAGTTGGCACCTGTGTTTCGTCATCATCAGAGACGTGCGGACTCCGATGATGTGGTATTCCCATGTCCTCAACATCTGGAAACATCAGTGGTTGTGCATCAATGCATTCTAAGTCTTCCACCACTGGGGAAGGGCTAGGTGGATTTCCTTGGGAAACCCTGCCAGCAGAGTCTTCAAACAGCATAAGAGACTGCTGCATAACTTGAGGCTCTGACAGTTTCCCTGATATGCATGGGGGTGATGTGACAGACTGATAGGCTTGGTTTTCAGGTGCCACCTGTGCGCTTTCAGCAGAAGACTGGGTGGGAGATAATGTTGTGAACATGCTGGATCCACTGTCGGCCACGCAATTGACTAGCGCCTGTACCTGCTCAGGCCTTACGATCCTTAGAACGGCATGGGGCCCCACCAAATATCGCTGTAAATTCTGGCGGGTACTGGAACCTGAGGTAGTTGGTTCACTAGGACGTGTGGCTGTGGCAGAATGGCCACGTCCTCTCCCAGCACCAGAGGGTACACTAACACCATTACGACCGCGTCTGCGTCCCTTACTAGATGTTTTCCTCATTGTTACCATTCACCAAGCACCACAATAAGGAAAAAAATATTTGGCCCAATGTATTGATTTCAAATTCAGGCATTTTTTACAGGCACCTAACACTATCTGCCTATTTGTTTATGTAGCGTATTACACTAATCCAGGCACAGAAGTAACCACTGATTTAGGGGAATATCTCTTTTAGGGCTAGTATTTAAGCCCTGGATGAAAGGTATCCTTTTATGGACAGATTTACAATTGGCCTGCAACAGCTGGAACACCAGATTCAGGGTATTGCTATTTTGGCAAATTAATTTCACCCCAGAACAAAATATATGTTTTGGCGGACACTATGAAACCTGGCCTGCAACAGCTGGGACACCAGATTCAGGGTATTGCAATTTTGGCAAGTGAATTACACCACAGAACAAAATATATGTTTTGGCGGACACTATTATATTTTGCCAGCCACAACTGAAACCACTGATTTATGGCATTGCTATTTTGGCAATTGAATTTCACCCCAAAACAAAATATATGTATTGGCGGACACTATGAAACCTGGCCTGCAACTGCTGGGACACCAGATTCAGGGTATTGCTATTTTGGCAGATTAATTTCACCCCAGAACAAAATATATGTTTTGGCGGACACTATGTAATCTGGCCTGCAACAGCTGGGACACCAGATTCAGGGTATTGCTATTTTGGCAAATTAATTTCACCCCAGAACAAAATATATGTTTTGGCGGACACTATGAAACCTGGCCTGCAACAGCTGGGACACCAGATTCAGGTAATTGCTATTTTAGCAAATTAATTTGACCCCAGAACAAAATATATGTTTTGGCGGACACTATGAAAACTGGCGTGCAACAGCTGGGACACCAGATTCAGGTTATTGCTATTTTGGCAAGTGAATTACACCCCAGAACAAAATATATGTTTTGGTGGAAACTATTATATTTTGCCAGCCACAGCTGAAACCACTGATTTATGGTATTGCTATTTTGGCAATTGAATTTCACCCCAGAACAAAATATTTGTTTTGGCGGACACTATGAAACCTGGCCTGCAACAGCTGGGACACCAGATTAAGGGTATTGCTATTTTGGCAAGTGAATTACACCCCAGAACAAAATATATGTTTTGGCGGAAACTATTATATTTTGCCAGCCACAGCTGAAACCACTGATTTATGGTATTGCTATTTTGGCAATTGAATTTCACCCCAGAAAAAAAAATATGTTTTGGTGGACACTATGAAACGTGGCCTGCAACAGCTGGGACACCAGATTCAGGGTATTGCTATTTTGGCAAGTGAATTACACCCCAGAACAAAATATATGTTTTGGCGGACACTATTATATTTTGCCAGCCACAGCTGAAACCACTGATTTATGGTGTTTCTATTTTGGCAATTGAATTTCACCCCAGAACAAAATATATGTTTTGGCGGACACTATTATATTTTGCCAGCCACAGCTGAATCCACTGATTTATAGTATTGCTATTTTGGCAATTGAATTTCACCCCAGAACAAAATATATGTTTTGGCGGACACTATGAAACCTGGCCTGCAACAGCTGGGACACCAGATTCAGGGTATTGCTATTTTTACAAGTGAATTACACCCCAGAATAAAATATATGTTTTGGCGGACACTATTATATTTTGCCAGCCACAGCTGAAACCACTGATTTATGGTATTTTTATTTTGGCAATTGAATTCAACTCCAGAACAAAATATATGTTTTGGCGGACACTATTATATTTTGAGTAAAAATGATAATAAAGGGATGGCACACTGATCATATGGTATGTAAAAACAATGATATTTATTAGTATTTGGTAAAATGTAATCCTCTATTTAGGGATATTTGGGTACAAGGTGGCCGTTGTATTGACTTTAAAATGATATGTGTGTTTAGTTCACATAGATATTAGTACATAAATATATCGCAATAAAATTCATAAAAGTATTCTTAAAAACAATAGAAAATACTCATGAAGTCGATGAAAAAATATGAAAAATAAAAAATGATAAAAAATTAGTAGAGGTAAATGAAGGTCTTAAGTGATTGATATAAAGTCCAATATCCTCAAATGTCTTCTTCTAATCGAAGCATGCAGTTGTAGAAAATATGTGACTGTAGAGATAAAACAATGGATGCAGCTGAAAAAGTATATATGTAGCTGAAAAAATAGTCCGATGGTTATAACACTCTGCAGTGGTGATTATGCTATAATATATGTGTCCAAGGAGGACTGTACATTACCGCTCCTGCAGCTGTGTTGGTGATGCTGTCTGGTAGCGGCGTCCTCGTGCTGTTTGCCGCGCGTGTAGTTCGGCTCCCTGGGATATCGGGACGTCACTACTGGTGACGTACTTCCGGTTGCCCGGGATACTTGGCGTCCGCGTGTTCTTCACTTAATTATTGGCGGGAATGTTTTAAAGATGATATTTTTGCGTGTAATTTTCACAATTATTTAGTTCTGATAGTAGTTGGATTTTCTTTGTCAGCTAGCTGAACTTGGTATCGGCGTGCTCTATCCCCCAAACGCGTTTCGGAGCTCACTGCTCCTTCTTCAGTGGGTGTGAGCCGCCTCTTTTGGCACGCTTATATGGGGTGTATCCTTATTTGCATAATCACCATCGTTGTCATGATTGTCAACATTTGCATAATCACCACTGTTGTATCTTCATTTAGGCAGTGATTTAGATGTCTCATCTAGTCCTTCAATCTAAGGTGATAGATGGTTTTAAATAGTTCATTATGAGCATTTAATTATTTAGTTTTTTGCTCTGCGATCGACTTGCCATATCTTCTAAAATCAACTTGTCATGTCTTCCGGAATCAGAGAGGGAAGAAAATCATTTGTTCTGCTAGATTGTGGTGTTATTATTTTTATTTTTATCTTTATATTTATATTTCCACGTAGATTCCCGGTACAGATTACTAATTATAATAAAAAGGTCTAATTCTACATGACTTGGATGGTAAAATTTCTTGTTTTCAAGAAATGGGAGGAGTCCTGTTTTTCATTGTCTGCGCTAGTTTCCATATTGGAAATATATAATAGATATATAATAGATATATTCTATGTCCATATAAATACAGAAATATATAATATAAAAAGTATAAGAGGTATATATAATAAGAGAAGTATATATAATATTAGAATGTCAAAGTCGTCAAAATGTGTGGTTTGTGTTTGCTGAAAATCAAATATATGATGGTTTATGGTACTCAATTCAAACTTGTTTGTTCTAAGAATTATGTACATGCAAAATATTCCACTATGAAGGTGTATATCTTCTAAATGGCGAATTATAGGGGTCGGTGTATCTTGGAATATGAGTTGATCATAGAGTATGAATGAATCTTGGTATATAAGGGGGTCATAGGATATAAGTAGAGTATAAGTAGAATGTAAGTAGAGTGTAGGTAGAGTGTAGAGTAGGGGAAGGGGGCCCCCTATGGAGGGGGGTCGCAGTGCTGGTAAGCAGCCTGACTGTGACTCCCGATCCCCATAGGGGCACCCAACCCGGGTGATGTGATGTCAAACCAGGAAGCCAAAAATCTCCATTTCTGCATTGAGTCCTTCAGGGATCATTGTGTCAAATTCGAAAATTCTTCTAGATTCAATTTTAGACATATTGGCTATATGGTTGCCACCCCTCCAATGACGATGTATCCTTTCTAGTGCCACATATGTAAGAGATGATGGATCGCTGTTATGGTATTCTTTATAGTGTTTGGAGACTGAATGTAATAGGTATCCTTTTTTGATATTTTGTATATGTTCAGATATTCTCTTCTTCAGGGGTCTCTTTGTTCGTCCTACATATTGTTTTTGGCAGGGACATTGTAGAATGTAAATGACATTCGTTGTATTACATGACAGATGTTCACGGATATGGTGTTTATGTGGGTTATTGATTGCTTGTACCATATCAGTCTTTTTGGGGAATTTGGTGATTTTGCAGTTGTTGCACTTGCCACATCTATAGAAGCCTTTTAACGTTAGCCAACTGGGGTTTATTCCAATGGGTTTTTTCGGAATTGTTGGTGCTATTTTCAATCCTAGATTGGGTGCTCTAGTGTATGTGATTTTAGGTTTAATTGGTAGTAACTGTCCTATTAGCTTGTCTTTCAATAGATGATGCCAGTGTTTGTGGATGATTTTTTCTAATTTTTTATAGTGAGTGTTAAATGGTAATATGATTCTCAAAGGATTTTCTTCAGGGGTGTTTTGATTTGTTTCTGAGAAAAATGTGCGTCTGTCCATGGCCCTGACCTTGTTTAAAGAGCTCTCGATAGTGTTTATTGGATAGTGTTTATCAAGGAATTGTGTAGTCAAATTTTTGCTTCTATTTCAAACTGGCTTTCTTCTGTGCAATTTCTTTTTAAACGTCTAAATTGGCTTGTGGGTATATTGATAAGCCATTTTGGTAGATGGCAGCTGGAATGTAAAATATAATTATTCTTCATTGTAGGCTTTTGATAGGTGCTGCATATTAGTTTATTGTCCGATATTTTGATTAATAAATCAAGGAATTCGATCTGTACCTGACTGATATTAGTCGTGAATGTGATATTTGCATCGTTTATGTTAATGTCCCCAAAAAAAACGTCTAGTTCCTCTCTCGTGCCATTCCATATGAAAATGACGTCGTCTATATAACGACGCCATAGTACCAGGCTCGTCCCCAGTCGGGGGGATATAACCTCCTGCTCCCATTGTGCCATAAATATATTCGCATAGCTGGGGGCGAACCTGGTACCCATAGCGGTTCCCTTTAATTGCAGGAAGAAATCGGATTCAAATACAAAATAATTGTGGGTTAGGATAAATCGTACCCCCTCTATTAAAAATTCAATTTGATCATTGTGTAGGGATTGGTAGTGTTTTAGTTGTTTTTCTAAGGCTGTGATGCCATGATTGTGGTTAATGATCGTGTATAGGGAGTTAACGTCCATTGTGCCTAGTGTCCAGTGATTTTGATATTCTATTTTTTCTAATGTACTAACTATGTCTGTTGTATCTTTTATATAAGATGGTATTAGTCGAACAGTAGGTTGTAAAAGTCTGTCAATGTATTGTGAAAGATTGGAAGTGAGTGATCCAATTCCTGAGATTATAGGTCTACCTGGTGGATGGGTGCAGTTTTTGTGGATTTTTGGTAAACAATAAAATACCGGGATTCTGTTTTGTGTGTTATTAATGAAGATAAATTCTTGTTCAGTTAGAATCCCTTTATCTCTACCTTTTTGTGTGTAAGTTAAAAGTTCCCTGTAGAAATCCTCAGTTGGATCTTTGCTCAATGTGATATATGTTTGTTGGTCAGACAATTGTCTTCTACATTCCGTATTGTACTCTATTGTGTTTTGTATCACAATTGCACCTCCTTTGTCGGCTGGTCTTATTGTTAGATCATGTGAAGATTGGAATTGTCTGATGGCGTCACTCTCTCTTTTAGTTAAATTATATTGATTCCTATTTAAGTTCATTTTACGGATCTCAGTCTCCATACATTTACGGAATGTTGCGATATCGTCTCCCATTTCTTGTTTCGGGTATTTGGTGGATTTCTTCTTTAAATCTGTGTGAGTATATGGTGATGCTTGTATATCTCCTCTAGTCATGGGGTTTTTTAGAAAGTATTTCTTTAGGCATAATTTCCTGACAAATTTCTCTATGCCTATATAGGCATTGAATTTATCTAGTTTGACAGATGGAGCAAATTTGAGTCCCTTATTTAGCAGTTTTTGTTGTGTGTCATTTAAGGTGACATCACTTAAGTTTACAATAATGTTAGTATCAGTGTCTTTGTGTGTTATCTGTGATATCTTCTTCTTGTGTCTCCCCCTTCTTGTCCTTTTTGGAATCTGTGCTCTTGATCTCTGGATGTCTCCTCTCTCTGTGTATTCTCGTGTCTTTGGTGTCTCTTGTAGTTGTGCTGTTGGTGATATGCGTGTGATTCCCTCCTCTCTTGGTATTCTCTGATTGGTGTCGTGTTCTGTGCTCTTCTGTGTCTCAGGTTGTAATCGTGTGTGGGGATTGTCATTCTTTGGGGTCTTTTTGGGGAACGTGAAATGTGACGAGTTCTTGTTCTGTGGTGAGGAGGGGTCTGATCTAAAAAATGAGGTGAAGAAAGTGACTCAAAATAATTATTAGTTGGAATATTATATCTCTCTTGTATGTTACTTCTAACTTGTTGTTTCCTTTGTTCATTAGGTGGTTCATTTGCATTTGTATTCCTACGTTTTGGCGAATCTTCTCTTGATGTTTGTGTATTATCATATCTAAGTATGTTGTTAGGGGATCTACTTGGTTGCCCTCTATATGTGTTTGGTCTTAATTTTTTATTTTTCTTAATCATGATTGTTCTTTCTAGGTTGTCAAGGCTTGTGCAGATTCTTTCCTGCCATTTAATAAAAAGGTCATCTCTTGGTAATTGGTCTATTATCTCTTTTAATTGATTGATCTGTATTTCAGTTTCTTCCAAAATTTGTGAACGTCTCTTAATCACTAATTGAATTAGTGTGCGAGATTGTGTTTTTAGGAATTCTTCCCATTCTTGTTTGAAATCTGTGTTCAATAAGTCCTATGTCCATATAAATACAGAAATATATAATATAAAAAGTATAAGAGGTATATATAATAAGAGAAGTATATATAATATTAGAATGTCAAAGTCGTCAAAATGTGTGGTTTGTGTTTGCTGAAAATCAAATATATGATGGTTTATGGTACTCAATGGACGACTTTGACATTCTCATATTATATATACTTCTCTTATTATATATACCTCTTATACTTTTTATATTATATATTTCTGTATTTATATGGACATAGAATATATCTATTATATATCTATTATATATTTCCAATATGGAAACTAGCGCAGACAATGAAAAACAGGACTCCTCCCATTTCTTGAAAACAAGAAATTTTACCATCCAAGTCATGTAGAATTAGACCTTTTATTATAATTAGTAATCTGTACCGGGAATCTACGTGGAAATATAAATATAAAGATAAAAATAAAAATAATAACACCACAATCTAGCAGAACAAACGATTTTCTTCCCTCTCTGATTCCGGAAGACATGACAAGTTGATTTTAGAAGATATGGCAAGTCGATCGCAGAGCAAAAACTAAATAATTAAATGCTCATAATGAACTATTTAAAACCATCTATCACCTTAGATTGAAGGACTAGATGAGACATCTAAATCACTGCCTAAATGAAGATACAACAGTGGTGATTATGCAAATGTTGCCAATCATGACAACGATGGTGATTATGCAAATAAGGATACACCCCATATAAGCGTGCCAAAAAGAGGGCGGCTCACACCCACTGAAGAAGGAGCAGTGAGCTCCGAAATGCGTTTGGGGGATAGAGCACGCCGATACCAAGTTCAGCTAGCTGACAAAGAAAATCCAACTACTATCAGAACTAAATAATTGTGAAAATTACCGCAAAAATATCATCTTTAAAACATTCCCGCCAATAATTAAGTGAAGAACACGCTGACGCCGAGTATCCCGGGCAACCGGAAGTACGTCACCAGTAGTGACGTCCCGATATCCCAGGGAGCCGAACTACACGCGCGGCAAACAGCACGAGGACGCCGCTACCAGACAGCATCACCAACACAGCTGCAGGAGCGGTAATGTACAGTCCTCCTTGGACACATATATTATAGCATAATCACCACTGCAGAGTGTTATAACCATCGGACTATTTTTTCAGCTACATATATACTTTTTCAGCTGCATCCATTGTTTTATCTCTACAGTCACATATTTTCTACAACTGCATGCTTCGATTAGAAGAAGACATTTGAGGATATTGGACTTTATATCAATCACTTAAGACCTTCATTTACCTCTACTAATTTTTTATCATTTTTTATTTTTCATATTTTTTCATCGACTTCATGAGTATTTTCTATTGTTTTTAAGAATACTTTTATGAATTTTATTGCGATATATTTATGTACTAATATCTATGTGAACTAAACACACATATCATTTTAAAGTCAATACAACGGCCACCTTGTACCCAAATATCCCTAAATAGAGGATTACATTTTACCAAATACTAATAAATATCATTGTTTTTACATACCATATGATCAGTGTGCCATCCCTTTATTATCATTTTTACTCACCCTATACTAGCACTGGGTACGCTTTTTCGGATTGAGCACCTGACCTCCATCTAATCAACCAAGTGAGCCGCCATAACCTTTTCACTTGAATACTATTATATTTTGCCAGCCACAGCTGAAACCACTGATTTATGGTATTGCTATTTTGGCAATTGAATTTCGCCTCCAGAACAAAATATATGTTTTGGCGGACACTATGAAACCTGGCCTGCAACAGCTGGGACACCAGATTCAGGGTATTGCTATTTTGGCAAGTGAATTACACCCCAGAACAAAATATATGTTTGGCATGGCTGTGATGGGCTCTTAGGGCAAGAAGTAAAACGCTAGCTGATTGGCTGCTGTGCAGCCCTTCAGAAAGCGGAAGTAATCGACGAACAACGCACTCGAACTTTTTGAAAATGTCCGGTTCGGGTCCGTGTCCCAGACACCCCAAAATTCGGTACAAACCCGAACGATGCTCGAACTATTCGCTCAACACTACTGAAGAGCAGAAAGATGCCTCCACCATTGAACTATGATTGTATTGATATATTTATGCAAATGGTACTGTCTGAGATAGATAAACTTGAAGGAACACATCCTAAGGACTTTAATCTTTCCCACCAGGAGATGCCGACCTTGTGGACATTGGAGAATGATCAAACGATTATAATTAAACCCTCAGATAAAGGGGGAATGTGGTGATATTGGATCATGCTCTCTATGTTCGCATGTGCCTGGATCTACTTGATGATTGGGGGATACAGGGTGTTACAGGCTTGATTGATAAGGTACTTACTGTAGTTGAATATGATTTCCTGCTTCCAAAACACCTGACTACGGCAACCTTTTATGGACTCCCGAAGGTCCATAAGGATAAATCCCTGAAGGGTCATCTCATTATTTCAGGTGTAAATTCCTTGACCCAAAATGCTGGGATTTACGTGGCCAGGGTGTTGGGGAGTTCGTCGTGTCCCTCCCAGCCTACACGAGGGACTCGATGGACTTCCTCGACAAGATCGATACCCTAAACATAGATTCTGATTGCTACCTAGCGAGTGTGGATGTAGAATCCCTCTATAGCCTCGATCCCACATGAGGGGGCTGGCCACGGTCGCATACTTCCTGAGTTCTAGAGGTGTCCAATACAGAACACATAACAACTTTATCATTGGACTCCTTTAATTCATCTTGACTCATAATTACTTTCTATTTAATGGGCGTTTCTTCCACCAGCTCAGAGGGACGGCTATGGGGAGCCCCTGTGCCCCAACATATGCCAACCTCTTCCTGGGCTAGTGGGAGGACGTCCATATCTTTCCAGACCAGGACACGTGGTGGTCCAATAGAATCATCTTTTGGACTCAATATTTAGATGATATCTTCCTGGTCTGGAAAGGGAGGCTGGATGAGTTCGAGAAATTTGTCAGAGATATTATTCCAACCAAATTGGCCTTTGTTTTACTTATGAGATTGATTATACGGAGATCACATTTTTGGAAGTACGTGTCACAAGAGAGGGAGACAAATTAACCACAAATGTTTTCAGGATGACCACCGCAACCAACTCCCTCCTCCATTGGGAGAGCCATCACCCCACCCCCCTAAAACGGGGGATACCGAGGGGTCAATATCTCTGTATTCTGAGAAATTGCTCCAATATGGAATTATTCCATAGAGAAGCGAAGGATCTACAGGCCAGGTTCCTAAATAGGGGTTACCCGCAGACATGTCTAAAGAAGGCCTTCCTGAATGCGGCTGAACAGGACCGGACAAAATTACTTGTCCCTAAAACCAGGGAGCATAAGGATGGTGTAGCGCGGATAATATCAATGTTTGACTCAGGTCATAAACAAACCAGAACCAATCTGGAGAGGTATTGGCCGATCCTCAGAATGGATAGGGATTTAGTTGATATTTTAGGCGAACGACCAGGAGTAAGCTTTAGACGAGGCAGGAGTCTCCGTGATCGCGTGATTCACAGTCACTATACACCACCAACAAAAGAAGGAACATGGCTAGACCATAAGCCAATGGGAATATTTAGATGTGGGTCCTGTAAAGCCTGTGAATACATCTCCCCGTCTAAGACCATTATTTGCTCTGTAACGGGACACGTTTTTGAGATCAGAGACTTCTTTAATTGTCGCAGTAAAGGTGCAATATATCTATGTCAATGCCCCTGTCCACGTGACTATGTGGGCAAAACAACTAGAGAGGCAAGGAGAAGGATTTTGGAACACGTGAACGATGTAATAAATAAAAAAAATCACACCTGTTGCATCACACATGAATGAGAGCCACGGAGGAAATCCACGTCTTTTGAGATTCTCCATTCTTGAGTTAGTGCCTCAGTCCATAAGAGGTGGTGACTGGGATCGAAAGATCTTACAAAAAGAATGTGCTTGGATACACAGATTTAGATCCCAGTCACCACTGGGGCTGAACGAGAGATTGGATTTCTCTTGTTTTCTTTGATAACCCACGGCTCTTCCCTGTGGATACCTTATTCAAGTCACGGCTTGATCTGTAATTTAATGATATGAGTCTCATAACTGGTCAGAGGTGCATGAAGCACCCGTTGAATGACATTATCAGCTGACATCATAGCTATCTTAGTACAAATTAACCCCGCCCAACAATAAAGCCCTAGCCCTACTAACATTTCATAAATTTATGTAAGATGTGGTACGTAGTAAATTACCCTGATATCGTAAAGAGTCTCCCTCAGAGACTCCATCCAGAGAATCTGATGGTGGAATAGCCCACATAATAAGTCTTGTATAATCTCACAGTATAATAGCCCACCTAATCATGCACAGCTGAATAACTGTGGTATTTTATGTTTGAATAATCTGTATTCCAACTATGCACTATATGTCCCCCGCCATCAGGGATAAAGAGTGATAGTATCGATCATTTGGATGGAGTATTTTACAGATGGAACGCAAATTCGATCCGCTTACAGGAAGTAGAGGGGCTATGTAGGAGGTCCGGCGCATTTAGATGCGTTCCAAGTACCAGAAGACGGCGTATCATGTGACCGACTCTGAAGGTGGCGCCTGAGAATGGAGCGCAAGATGTATCGGTGCGCTCCACCAACAGGAAGGGTACGTGATCAGGTGACCGCTGCTGTCGAGGAAGCAAATGGACTATGCAAGAGACCTTGGCATATCCACATGCGCTCCAAGAACCGGAAGGAGGCGCATCATATGATCGGATGCGCGGGTGGCGCTTAGGAGTGGAGCGCAAGAGGTACTGGTGCTCTCCTCCTAGATTGGTGGAGACTTAACAAGGAGAGCGGCGATTGGGGTATTTAAGGGGTAGGCAGGGCTTAGTTTATGACGCCGGAGGAGGAAGTTTGGAGGAAGAGCGGCATGTAAGTGACAGTGTGGTCTATTTATATATTTATATGTGCAAGGGCATACTGTACCTGCACTTATCACCGTATAACAAGACTATTACATTGTCCCAGGTGCGGAGATAGTGCACTGATGTGTAGGTGAATATCTGAATACAACTGAACGTGGATTGGCACAAGTAGGTGTATCTCTAATCATATCTTATATGCGGATATTCACCTTTAGTACTTAGTCTGACCGCTACTTTACTTTATTTCATCTTTTAGGTCATATGCCAGCTAAAATTAAATTCTATGTAACCTCCATCTGCTTGTAAAGTATCAAAACTATCTCCTCCTCTTGGCATATTAGTCGTATCAGTTTTTTTTATCTATTATTGATATCATTGACTATATTATCTGCTCATTGGTTTGGAATATCAGTGCCTGAACTACAGTTGTGTTCAAAGTTATTCAACCCCCACTGAAATTGAGTGTTTTGGCCAGTTTGACATTGATTTTGATCATTTCAGTCGTCTTGTTTACAATTAAATCAAAGAGGCCCTTGTAAGTCAGACAAATATAACGTAACATTTATAATGAAATAACCACAAATGTCTTTTCTGTGCTCACATCATTATCAGTTTTATTCAACCCCCAAGTGACATTCAATCTTAGTACTTAGTACAACATCCTTTTCCAGTTATAACAGCTTTTAAACGTGAAGCATAGCTTGACACAAGTGTCTTGCAGCGATCTACGGGTATCTTCGCCCATTCTTCATGGGCAAAAGCCTCCAGTTCAGTGACATTCTTAGGCTTGCGCGCTGCAATTGCTTT
This sequence comes from Bufotes viridis, assembly GCA_033119425.1. Classification (NCBI taxonomy): domain Eukaryota; kingdom Metazoa; phylum Chordata; class Amphibia; order Anura; family Bufonidae; genus Bufotes; species Bufotes viridis. The sequence continues at coordinate 114,631 of JAKVIS010000036.1, read as the reverse complement.
CTTTAAGTCCCACCAGAGGTTCTGAATCGGATGTAAGTCTGGTGACTGTGAGGGCCACTTCAAAATGTTCCAGCCTTTAATCTTCAACCATGCTCTAGTGGACTTGAAGGTATGCTTGGGATCATTGTCCTGTTGAAAGGTCCAACGTCTCCCAAGCCTCAGGTTTGTGACGAACTGCATCACATTTTCATCCAATATCTCCTGGCACTGAAGAGAATTCATGGTACCTTGCACACGCTGAAGCTTCCCTGTACCTGGAGAAGCAAAACAGCCCCAAAGCATGATTGACCCCCGCCATGCTTCACAGGAGGCAAGGTGTTCTTTTCTTCATAGGCCTTGTTCTTCCTCCTCCAAACATAGCGTTGACCCATGGGCCCAAACAGTTCTAATTTTGTTTCATCAGTCCACAGAACACAAATGTGGTTTGTACACATGACTTTTGGCATACTTCAGTCGACTCTTCTTATTCTTTGGAGACAGCAAGGTGGTGCGCCTGGGAGTTCTGGCATGGAGGCCTTCATTACGCAGTGTGCGCCTTATTGTCTGAGCTGAAACTTCAGTACCCGCATCTGACAAATCTTTTTCAGTTCCTCAGCAGTCACACAGGGACTTTTCTCCACTTTGCGCTTCAGGTAGCGCACAGCAGTCGAAGTCAGCATCTTCTTTCTGCCACGACCAGGTAGAGTTTCAACAGTGCCCTTTGCCTTGAATTTGGGAATGATGGTGTCTCTTGGTATGTTTAACATCTTTGCAATCTTCTTATAGCCATTGCCCTTCCTGTGAAGAGAAATCACCTCTTCTCTTGTCTTCCTGGACCATTCTCCTGACTTCACCATGTCTGTAAACACACCAGTAAATGTCTAGAAGGAGCTGAGTATCACAGTCATTTTAAATCTGCCATATTGGTGCTTATTATGCTTGATTGCTGCTCCTTGACATTCACAGGGGTTTTCAATACCTGATCGAAAACACTTGAATGAACCTCTGTTCTTAAGAGTGGTAGTCTTTAAGGGGTTGAATAATTGTGTCAATGAAGAAATCACAAAAAAACATTTAATGCTGTATTACAAAAACAATTGATGTCATTTTAGTTGCATTTGGTTCTTTAAAAGTCCTTGTAAGATTTCATTCTGAACACAATTGCAAATGTACACTAAATTCCCTAAAACCCTTTACAGCATTGGGGGTTGAATAATTTTGAACACAACTGTATGCCTCCTGATGAACTCCAATAATATGGAGGAAACGTGTTGAGGCGCATAATTATATGAGGCATACTAATATACGACAAGACCAGATAAAATAAGTAGTCCAGGTGTATATTCATTGGAGGTCTGCCTTTTGCCCCCACTGAGGGGTCTGTGTGCTGTATTAAACTGAGGTAGCACTTTTGGCAGACTGAAATGGCTACCGCACTGGTTGTGGCATAAGAATAATTGTATATGACAATTGGTTCATTGGACGTGGACCCCGTGATTATAAAACCCATTAGCCATCATCTGAACACCTGACGCCCGAGTGGAATAGGGTGAAAAAGGGTGTGATAGCCCTAGACACGAGGACAGGGAGGTCCGACCTTCAGGGTCCTTCCTGGGCAAAGGAAAATAAACAGGGCAAGTATTAGGGTGAGTAATAGGTATTAACAATTATCCCTCTGCTACTGATTTCATTTAAGCGGTGCCCTGAACAACCGCTAGATTGATTGATTTGTATTCCCCAGGGGTTAAGGTATTCAGATGATTGTATTGGTATTGGAATGGGGTGGGGTATAATTTTGTGATTTTTGATGTTTGTCTATTGGTGACGCTATATTTTAGAGAAGACAATAAAAGTAACGTTTTAAAGAAAGGGTTTAGAGTTGCTGGATATTTTTTTTTTTGTGGTGGTATTCCCATGTCCTCATCATCAGGTAACATCAGTGGTTGTGCATCAGTGGATTCTATGTCTTCCACCACTGGGGAAGGGCTAGGTGGATTCTCTTGGGAAACCCTGCCAGCAAAGTCTTCAAACAGCATAAGAGACTGCTGCATAACTTGAGGCTCAGACAGTTTCCCTGATATGCATGGGGGTGATGTGACAGACTGATGGGCTTGGTTTTCAGGTGCCACCTGTGCGCTTTCTGCAGAAGACTGAGTGGGAGATAATGTTGTGACCGGCTGGATCTACTGTCGGCCACCCAATTGACTAGCGCCTGTACCTGCTCAGGCCTTACCATCCTTAGATCGGCATTGGGCCCCACCAAATATCGCTGTAAATTCTGGCGGGTACTGGAACCTGAGGTAGTTAATTCACTAGGATGTGTGGCTTTAGCAGAATGGCCACGTCCTCTCCCAGCACCAGAGGATCCACTAACACAACCACGACCGCGTCCGTGTCCCTTACTAGATGTTTTCCTCATTGTTACAGTTCACCAAGCACAACAATAAGAAAAAATTATTTGGCCCAATGTATTGATTTCAAATTCAGGCCTTTTTTACAGACACCTAGCACTATCTGCCTATTTATTTATGTACCGTATTAAACTAATCCAGGCACAGCATGAACCACTCATTTAGGGGAATATCAATTGTAGGCCTAGTATTTAGGCCCTGGATGAAAGGTATCCTTTTATGGACAGATTTACACTTGGAGATGCACAGTAGCGTGTGAAAAAATATGTAGGATTATGCCTTCAGCAATTGTATTTTAACACTTTGTGTAATATACCCTTTAACGGACAGAAATACACTTGGAGATGCACGGTAGCGTGTGAAGTTATTGAGGATGACCCTCTCAGCACTTGTATATACACCTTTAGTGTAATATACCCATTTACGGACATAAATACATTATGAGATGCACAATAGTGCGTGCAGATTTACAGGATTATGCTTTCAGCAATTGTAATGTAACACATTTTGTAATATACCCTTTTATGGAAAGAAATATACTTGGAGATGCACGCTGAGTGTAATTTACCCTTTACGGACATATTAACAATTGGCCTTCAACAGCAAGAACACCAGATTCAAGGTATTGCTATATTGAATTTCACCCAAGAACAAAATCTATCCTTTGACGGATACTATTAAACTTGTCCAGTCACAGCTGGAACACCAGATTTACTGTATTTCTATTTTTGCAACTGTATTTCACCCCAGAAAATAATATATCCTTTGACACTAGGGAAATTGTCCAGTCACAGCTGGAACACCAGATTCAGGGTATTGCTATTTTGGCAATTGAATTTCGACCCAGAACAAAATCTATCCTTTGACGGATACTATTAAACTTGTTCAGTCACAGCTATAACACCAGATTTATGGTATTGTTATTTTGGCAATTAAATTTCACCTCAGAAAATAATATATCCTGTGACGGACACTATTAAACTTGGCCAGCCACAGCTGAAACCACTGATTTATGGTATTGCTATTTTGGCAATTGAATTTAACCCCAGAAAAAATATATCCTTTGCAGGACACTATTAAAATTGGCCAGCCACTGCTAGGAAACCAGATTTACTGTATTTCTATTTTTGCAACTGTATTTCACCCCAGAAAATAATATATCCTTTGACGGACACTAGGGAAACTGTCCAGTCACAGCTGGAACACCAGATTCAGGGTATTGCTATTTTGGCAAAAAATTTCACCCCAGAAAAAATATACCCTTTACGGACAGATTTAAACTAGGCCTGCAACAGCTGGAACACCAGATTTGGGGTATTGCTATTTTGGCAATTAATTTTCACCCCAGAAAAAAATATACCCTTTACAGACAGATTTAAACTTGCCCTTCAACAGCTGGAACACCAGATTTACTATATTTCTATTTTGAAACTGTATTTCACCCCAGAAAATAATATATCCTTTGACGGACACAAGGGAAATTGTCCAGTCACAGCTGGAACAACAGATTCAGGGTATTGCTATTTTGGCAATTAAATTTCACCCCAGAAAAAATATAGCCTTTTACGGACAGATTTAAACTAGGCCTGCAACAGCTGGAACACCAGATTCAGGGTATTGCTATTTTGGCAATTAATTTTCACCCCAGAAAAATATAGCCTTTACGGACAGATTTAAACTAGGCCTGCAACAGCTGGAACACCAGATTCAGGGTATTGCTATTTTGGCAATTAATTTTCACCCCAGAAAAAATATAGCCTTTTACGGACAGATTTAAACTAGGCCTGCAACAGCTGGAACACCAGATTCAGGGTATTGCTATTTTGGCAATTAATTTTCACCCCAGAAAAAATATAGCCTTTTACGGACAGATTTAAACTTGGCCTGCAACAGCTGGAACACCAGATTTACTGTATTTTTATGTTTGGAACTGTATTTCACCCCAGAAAATAATATATCCTTTGACGGACACTAGGGAAATTGTACAGTCACAGCTGGAACACCAGATTCAGGGTATTGCTGTTTTGGCAATTAAATTTCACCCCAGAACAAAATCTATCCTTTGACGGATACTAATAAACTTGTACAGTCACAGCTGGAACACCAGATTTACTGTATTTCTATTTTGGCAACTGAATTTCACCCCAGAAAATAATAAATCCTTTGCCGGACACTATTAAACTTTGCCAGCCACTGCTGGGACACCAGATTTAGGGGATTGCTATTTTGGCAATTGAATTTCACTACAGAAAATAATCTATCCTTTGCCAGACAGCAAACAGTATTACACTTGGCTAGCCACAGCTGGGACACCAGATATAGGGGATTGGTATTTTGGCAATTGAATTTAACCCCTTAATAAAATATAGAAATTGCTATCCTGAGTTTCTAGTGGTGACAATTAGCAAAGCCAAGCCCCTGATGTATAATATAGGGAAAAAACTAGTATTGATGGATTAATGGACTTGGTGGCAGCTTGTTCTGGTGCACCACAGGACACAAAATGGGCGCTGATCACCCCAGAAAAAAGTAACAGAAAAACTCTGTGCAGCCTAAAAACCAGTGAGCAATTAACTAGCAGAAGTTGAATGATTCACAACTGTAGATCGATCACTTCATTAGGTGTTTTTGCTGACTTTACCCTGCCTAATCTCGCCCTCACAGAAGCTGCGTCCTCTCCCTACACTAATCAGAGCAGAGTGACGTGCGGCGCTACGTGACTCCAGCTTAAATAGAGGCACATCTCCAATAAGAAAGTCTATGTATGTCATAGTCGGCACCATATAGGTAGCTAATCTGATAAGGGTTCATGTCTAAAAATCTCAATTAACTTTTATTTTATTGTTGATTAAATTTGTTTCCATTTTTCAAATCTTTTTGAAATCCGTTTTTTTAAATTGCAGATAGAATTTATTATGATTTTTTAGACATGGCAATCAAATATACCTTTTTCCTTTATTAAATAAATAATATGAATTGGGATATACACCATATACAAAAAACGCATGAGTGTTGAGAAAATCAACAAAAACGCATACAAAACACATATGGGAATTAAGAAGCCGGTTCCCATAAAAAGTACTCCAAACCAGATCTTTGGCAGAACTGAGGAGACCTATAAATAGGAAGCCAAGAGAAGGGGAGGTAAGCTGCCACTGAGGAAGGGGAAAGAGGTCTTGAAACGCGACTGGCATGTCAGCGATACCCTGCCTGTGATTTATAATATTCAAGAAGAGGCCTCTGAGGAGAAAGTATTATCAAAATGTTAGCGCTCCAATTATTGCAAGTCGACTTTATCACAATCAGCGATCGCAAATCCGGCGAGACCTCATCGCAAGCCAGGTGACGCCGGCATTCGAATCAGCGGAGTGTGCCGGGATCACACAGCAGAGATCAATTGCCCGACCCTGTGGGAATGTAAGTACTGATACATCAGCCCAAACATTCAAAGGTAAAAGTGATCTACCTATCAATTTACGCTGATACAAAATTTGTGGACACTCGGTCAATCGAGCCCAGACCTTTACACATAGACATTGCCATCGATATCGGTCAATAGATCATTGATTTAGATATATTCAGCATTGAATTAATTATTAAACGTAGAACACAAATATTTGGTTCAATATCCGAAAAGATGGATCAAATAAAAGCCATTATGGAACATCTTACTAAAGATGAGACTTTTACCAGCTGGCAAGATAAAATCTGTAGAAGTTTGGATAGGACAGAACAAGAAATTATCAACAAAAAAAGTAAAAAATTAAATAAATTTTCCAAGTCACGATCACAACAAACACACCAACCCACTGAGATAAGGTCACAAGATAATAACCCTGTAGAAAGGACTTCCTAGGGAGGAATTGAGGTATAATATTCCAGGTAAAAATAGATATGAGAATCTCACTGAACATCCTTTTTTTAGACCGAACTCCCCCTCACCACTCACCATGAATAAGACAGAGACGACCACAGTCACCAGGACACAACAGAAGGACCCCACCGAAACACCAGTATAATTTACGATTCAACAGTGCACAAAAAGATCAAATAGGAGATCAATATTCACATAGACACACAAGGACACTGAGTTACAGAGAACAACAAACCACGACACCAACATACAGGCAACAGTACCAAGAACAACAGAGAGGAGCAAGAAAATACGGAGAGGAAGGAAGAAAGGTCAAGGATCACAAAAGAAAATATTAGACACAACACAAGGAAATATTATAAATTTAAGCAGCACAATTTTGACACAAGCTCAAATGTCCCTATTGAATAAAGGACTCAAATTTGCCCAAACTGTAAAAATTAACAAATTTCATACCTATATTGGAATACAAATGTTCATAAAAATTTCTGTTTAAAAAAGTATTTTTTAAAAATCCTGTAAGTTTGCCCTTCCAAACATTAGCAAGTTTGTACATACAAACTTGAAAAATAAATCTAAGAAATTTCCCAGAAATGAAATAGGACCAGAGTTGTCTAGTTTTCAGAAATCTGTTGAAATGGATTAAAGAAAACTAAAAGAAAAAGATTCTATAAAAATAATTTAACCAGAAAGGAAACAATAGCAATAAAAGAACTTCAGAAAAAGGAGAACCTATTCACCCCGCAGACAAGGGGGCCCGATAGTGGTTTTGGATACTACAAAATACAATGATGAATGCTGGAGACAATTATCGGATGCCACAACATATAAAAAGTTAAAGGGTGACCCAACCACTAACTGCAAAGAGAAACTCCTAGTTTATAGTAGTAAGGGTTTACAGTTGGGCATCTTAACGGAACAAGAATTTAATTACATTATGGGGACGCCAGGAAGGCTCCCGGTATTTTACTGCCTACCTAAGGTTCATAAGGACCAGGTGGACCCCGCTGGACGCCTCATAGTCTCTGGCATAGGATCAGTGACAGCCAACCTCTCCAGATATCTAGATATGTGGTTACAACCTTTGGTCAAGAAAACAAAATTATGCTTAACGATCACCACTAGTGTTGAGCGAACAGTTCGAGCATAGTTCGGGTTCGTACCAAATTTTGGGGTGTCCGGGACACGGACCCGAACCCGGACATTTTCAAAAAGTTTGGGTTCGTTGTTCGTCGATTACTTCCCACTTTCTGAAGGGCTGCACAGCAGCCAATCAGCTAGCGTTTTACTTCTTGCCCTAAGAGCCCATCACAGCCATGCCTACTAATGGCATGGCTGTGATTGACAAGTGCAGCATGTGACCCAGCCTCTATTTAAGCTGGAGTCACGTAGCGCCGCACGTCACACTGCTCTGATTAGTGTAGGGAGAGGACGCAGCTTCTGTCAGGGCGAGATTAGGCAGGGAAAAGTCAGCAACAGCACCTAATGAACAGATGGATCTACAGCTATGAATGATTGAACTTCTGCTAGTTACTTGCTCACTGGTTTTTAGGCTGCACAGAGAGTTTTTCTGTCACTTATTTCTGCGGTGATCGGCGGCCATTTTGTGACTTGTGGTGCACCAGAACAAGCTGCCACCAAGTCCATCAATCCATCGATACTAGTTTTTTTTGCTATATCCTACATCAAGGGCTTGGCTGTGAAACTCAGGATAGCAATTTCTATATTTTATTAAGGGGTTAAATACAATTGCCCAAATACCAATCCCCTAAATCTGGTGTTCCAGCTTTGGCTAGCCAAGTATAATACTGTCTGCTGTCTGGCAAAGGATATATTATTTTCTGGGGTGAAATTCAATTGCCAAAATAGCAATACCATAAATCAGTGGTTTCAGCTGTGGCTGGCAAAGTATAATAGTGTCCGCCAAAACATATATTTTGTTGTGGGGTAAAATTAAATTGCCAAAATAGCAATACCCTGAATCTGGTGTCCCAGCTGTTGCAGGCCAAGTTTCATAGTGTCCGCAAAAACATATCTTTTGTTCTGGGGTGAAGTTCATTTGCCAAAATAGCAATACCATAAATCAGTGGTTTCAGCTGTGGCTGGCCAAGATTCATAGTGTCCGCAAAAACATATATTTTGTTCTGGGGTGAAATTCAATTGCCAAAATAGCAATACCATAAATCAGTGGTTTCAGCTGTGGCTGGGCAAGATTCTTAGTGTCCGCAAAAACATTTATTTTGTTCTGGGGTGAAATTCAATTGTCAAAATAGCAATACCCTGAATCTGGTGTCCCAGCTGTTGCAGGCCAAGTTTCATAGTGTCCGCAAAAACATATATTTTGTTCTGGGGTGAAATTCATTTGCCAAAATAGCAATACCCTGAATCTGGTGTCCCAGCTGTTGCAGGCCAAGTTTCATAGTGTCCGCAAAAACATATATTTTGTTCTGGGGTGAAATTCAATTGCCAAAATAGCAATACCATAAATCAGTGGTTTCAGCTGTGGCTGGCCAAGATTCATAGTGTCCGCAAAAACATATATATTGTTCTGGGGTTAAAATCAATTGCCAAAATAGCAATACCATAAATCAGTGGTTTCAGCTGTGGCTGGCCAAGTTTCATAGTGTCCTGCAAATTATATATTTTGTCCTGGGTTTAAATTCAATTGCCAAAATAGCAATACCATAAATCAGTGGTTTCAGCTGTGGCTGGCAAAATATAATAGTTTCCGCCAAAACATATATTTTGTTCTGGGGTGTAATTCACTTGCCAAAATAGCAATAACCTGAATCTGGTGTCCCAACTGTTGCACGCCAGTTTTCATAGTGTCCGCTAAAACATATATTTTGTTCTGGGGTCAAATTAATTTGCTAAAATAGCAATTACCTGAATCTGGTGTCCCAGCTGTTGCAGGCCAGGTTTCATAGTGTCCGCCAAAACATATATTTTGTTCTGGGGTGAAATTAATTTGCCAAAATAGTAATACCCTGAATCTGGTGTCCCAGCTGTTGCAGGCCAGGTTTCATAGTGTCCGCAAAAACACATATTTTGTTCTGGGGTGAAATTCAATTGCCAAAATAGCAATACCATAAATCAGTGGTTTCAGCTGTGGCTGGCCAAGATTCATAGTGTCCGCAAAAACATATATATTGTTCTGGGGTGAAATTCAATTGCCAAAATAGCAATACCATAAATCAGTGGTTTCAGCTGTGGCTGGCCAAGTTTCATAGTGTCCTGCAAATTATATATTTTGTTCTGGGGTGAAATTCAATTGCCAAAATAGCAATACCATAAATCAGTGGTTTCAGCTGTGGCAGGCCAAGTTTCATAGTGTCCGCAAAAACAAATATTTTGTTTTGGGGTGAAATTCAATTGCCAAAATAGCAATACCATAAATCAGTGGTTTCAGCTGTGGCAGGCCAAGTTTCATAGTGTCCGCAAAAACATATATTTTGTTCTGGGGTGAAATTCAATTGCCAAAATAGCAATACCATAAATCAGTGGTTTCAGCTGTGGCTGGCCAAGATTCATAGTGTCCGCAAAACATATATATTGTTCTGGGGTGAAATTCAATTGCCAAAATAGCAATACCATAAATCAGTGGTTTCAGCTGTGGCTGGCCAAGTTTCATAGTGTCCTGCAAATTATATATTTTGTCCTGGGGTTAAATTCAATTGCCAAAATAGCAATACCATAAATCAGTGGTTTCAGCTGTGGCTGGCCAAGATTCAGTGTCTGAAAAAACATATATTTTGTTGTGGGGTGAAATTCAATTGCCAAAATAGCAATACCCTGAATCTGGTGTCCCAGCTGTTGCAGGCCAAGTTTCATAGTGTCCGCAAAAACATATATTTTGTTCTGGGGTGAAATTCAATTGCCAAAATAGCAATACCATAAATCAGTGGTTTCAGCTGTGGCTGGCCAAGTTTCATAGTGTCCTGCAAATTATATATTTTGTCCTGGGGTTAAATTCAATTGCCAAAATAGCAATACCATAAATCAGTGGTTTCAGCTGTGGCTGGCCAAGATTCATAGTGTCTGAAAAAACATATATTTTGTTGTGGGGTGAAATTCAATTGCCAAAATAGCAATACCCTGAATCTGGTGTCCCAGCTGTTGCAGGCCAAGTTTCATAGTGTCCGCAAAAACATATATTTTGTTCTGGGGTGAAATTCAATTGCCAAAATAGCAATACCATAAATCAGTGGTTTCAGCTGTGGCTGGCCAAGATTCATAGTGTCCGCAAAAACATATATTTTGTTCTGGGGTGAAATTCAATTGCCAAAATAGCAAAACCATAAATCAGTGGTTTCAGCTGTGGCTGGCCAAGTTTCATAGTGTCCTGCAAATTATATATTTTGTCCTGGGGTTAAATTCAATTGCCAAAATAGCAATACCATAAATCAGTGGTTTCAGCTGTGGCTGGCCAAGATTCATAGTGTCTGAAAAACAAATATTTTGTTGTGGGGTGAAATTCAATTGCCAAAATAGCAATACCCTGAATCTGGTGTCCCAGCTGTTGCAGGCCAAGTTTCATAGTGTTCGCAAAAACACATATTTTGTTCTGGGGTGAAATTCAATTGCCAAAATAGCAATACCATAAATCAGTGGTTTCAGCTGTGGCTGGCCAAGATTCAGAGTGTCCGCAAAAACATATATATTGTTCTGGGGTGAAATTCAATTGCCAAAATAGCAATACCATAAATCAGTGGTTTCAGCTGTGGCTGGCCAAGTTTCATAGTGTCCTGCAAATTATATATTTTGTTCTGGGGTGAAATTCAATTGCCAAAATAGCAATACCATAAATCAGTGGTTTCAGCTGTGGCAGGCCAAGTTTCATAGTGTCCGCAAAAACAAATATTTTGTTTTGGGGTCAAATTCAATTGCCAAAATAGCAATACCATAAATCAGTGGTTTCAGCTGTGGCAGGCCAAGTTTCATAGTGTCCTGCAAATTATATATTTTGTCCTGGGGTTAAATTCAATTGCCAAAATAGCAATACCATAAATCAGTGGTTTCAGCTGTGGCTGGCCAAGATTCATAGTGTCTGAAAAACATATATTTTGTTGTGGGGTGAAATTCAATTGCCAAAATAGCAATACCCTGAATCTGGTGTCCCAGCTGTTGCAGGCCAAGTTTCATAGTGTCCGCAAAAACATATATTTTGTTCTAGGGTGAAATTCAATTGCCAAAATAGCAATACCATAAATCAGTGGTTTCAGCTGTGGCTGGCCAAGATTCATAGTGTCCGCAAAAACATATATATTGTTCTGGGGTGAAATTCAATTGCCAAAATAGCAAAACCATAAATCAGTGGTTTCAGCTGTGGCTGGCCAAGTTTCATAGTGTCCTGCAAATTATATATTTTGTCCTGGGGTTAAATTCAATTGCCAAAATAGCAATACCATAAATCAGTGGTTTCAGCTGTGGCTGGCCAAGATTCATAGTGTCTGAAAAACATATATTTTGTTGTGGGGTGAAATTCAATTGCCAAAATAGCAATACCCTGAATCTGGTGTCCCAGCTGTTGCAGGCCAAGTTTCATAGTGTCCGCAAAAACACATATTTTGTTCTGGGGTGAAATTCAATTGCCAAAATAGCAATACCATAAATCAGTGGTTTCAGCTGTGGCTGGCCAAGATTCAGAGTGTCCGCAAAAACATATATATTGTTCTGGGGTGAAATTCAATTGCCAAAATAGCAATACCATAAATCAGTGGTTTCAGCTGTGGCTGGCCAAGTTTCATAGTGTCCTGCAAATTATATATTTTGTTCTGGGGTGAAATTCAATTGCCAAAATAGCAATACCATAAATCAGTGGTTTCAGCTGTGGCAGGCCAAGTTTCATAGTGTCCGCAAAAACAAATATTTTGTTTTGGGGTGAAATTCAATTGCCAAAATAGCAATACCATAAATCAGTGGTTTCAGCTGTGGCAGGCCAAGTTTCATAGTGTCCGCAAAAACATATATTTTGTTCTGGGGTGAAATTCAATTGCCAAAATAGCAATACCATAAATCAGTGGTTTCAGCTGTGGCTGGCCAAGATTCATAGTGTCCGTAAAAACATATATATTGTTCTGGGGTGAAATTCAATTGCCAAAATAGCAATACCATAAATCAGTGGTTTCAGCTGTGGCTGGCCAAGTTTCATAGTGTCCTGCAAATTATATATTTTGTCCTGGGGTTAAATTCAATTGCCAAAATAGCAATACCATAAATCAGTGGTTTCAGCTGTGGCTGGCCAAGATTCAGTGTCTGAAAAAACATATATTTTGTTGTGGGGTGAAATTCAATTGCCAAAATAGCAATACCCTGAATCTGGTGTCCCAGCTGTTGCAGGCCAAGTTTCATAGTGTCCGCAAAAACATATATTTTGTTCTGGGGTGAAATTCAATTGCCAAAATAGCAATACCATAAATCAGTGGTTTCAGCTGTGGCTGGCCAAGTTTCATAGTGTCCTGCAAATTATATATTTTGTCCTGGGGTTAAATTCAATTGCCAAAATAGCAATACCATAAATCAGTGGTTTCAGCTGTGGCTGGCCAAGATTCATAGTGTCTGAAAAAACATATATTTTGTTGTGGGGTGAAATTCAATTGCCAAAATAGCAATACCCTGAATCTGGTGTCCCAGCTGTTGCAGGCCAAGTTTCATAGTGTCCGCAAAAACATATATTTTGTTCTGGGGTGAAATTCAATTGCCAAAATAGCAATACCATAAATCAGTGGTTTCAGCTGTGGCTGGCCAAGATTCATAGTGTCCGCAAAAACATATATTTTGTTCTGGGGTGAAATTCAATTGCCAAAATAGCAAAACCATAAATCAGTGGTTTCAGCTGTGGCTGGCCAAGTTTCATAGTGTCCTGCAAATTATATATTTTGTCCTGGGGTTAAATTCAATTGCCAAAATAGCAATACCATAAATCAGTGGTTTCAGCTGTGGCTGGCCAAGATTCATAGTGTCTGAAAAAACAAATATTTTGTTGTGGGGTGAAATTCAATTGCCAAAATAGCAATACCCTGAATCTGGTGTCCCAGCTGTTGCAGGCCAAGTTTCATAGTGTTCGCAAAAACACATATTTTGTTCTGGGGTGAAATTCAATTGCCAAAATAGCAATACCATAAATCAGTGGTTTCAGCTGTGGCTGGCCAAGATTCAGAGTGTCCATAAAAACATATATATTGTTCTGGGGTGAAATTCAATTGCCAAAATAGCAATACCATAAATCAGTGGTTTCAGCTGTGGCTGGCCAAGTTTCATAGTGTCCTGCAAATTATATATTTTGTTCTGGGGTGAAATTCAATTGCCAAAATAGCAATACCATAAATCAGTGGTTTCAGCTGTGGCAGGCCAAGTTTCATAGTGTCCGCAAAAACAAATATTTTGTTTTGGGGTCAAATTCAATTGCCAAAATAGCAATACCATAAATCAGTGGTTTCAGCTGTGGCAGGCCAAGTTTCATAGTGTCCTGCAAATTATATATTTTGTCCTGGGGTTAAATTCAATTGCCAAAATAGCAATACCATAAATCAGTGGTTTCAGCTGTGGCTGGCCAAGATTCATAGTGTCTGAAAAAACATATATTTTGTTGTGGGGTGAAATTCAATTGCCAAAATAGCAATACCCTGAATCTGGTGTCCCAGCTGTTGCAGGCCAAGTTTCATAGTGTCCGCAAAAACATATATTTTGTTCTAGGGTGAAATTCAATTGCCAAAATAGCAATACCATAAATCAGTGGTTTCAGCTGTGGCTGGCCAAGATTCATAGTGTCCGCAAAAACATATATATTGTTCTGGGGTGAAATTCAATTGCCAAAATAGCAAAACCATAAATCAGTGGTTTCAGCTGTGGCTGGCCAAGTTTCATAGTGTCCTGCAAATTATATATTTTGTCCTGGGGTTAAATTCAATTGCCAAAATAGCAATACCATAAATCAGTGGTTTCAGCTGTGGCTGGCCAAGATTCATAGTGTCTGAAAAAACATATATTTTGTTGTGGGGTGAAATTCAATTGCCAAAATAGCAATACCCTGAATCTGGTGTCCCAGCTGTTGCAGGCCAAGTTTCATAGTGTCCGCAAAAACACATATTTTGTTCTGGGGTGAAATTCAATTGCCAAAATAGCAATACCATAAATCAGTGGTTTCAGCTGTGGCTGGCCAAGATTCAGAGTGTCCGCAAAAACATATATATTGTTCTGGGGTGAAATTCAATTGCCAAAATAGCAATACCATAAATCAGTGGTTTCAGCTGTGGCTGGCCAAGATTCATAGTGTCTGAAAAACATATATTTTGTTGTGGGGTGAAATTCAATTGCCAAAATAGCAATACCCTGAATCTGGTGTCCCAGCTGTTGCAGGCCAAGTTTCATAGTGTCCGCAAAAACACATATTTTGTTCTGGGGTGAAATTCAATTGCCAAAATAGCAATACCATAAATCAGTGGTTTCAGCTGTGGCTGGCCAAGATTCAGAGTGTCCATAAAAACATATATATTGTTCTGGGGTGAAATTCAATTGCCAAAATAGCAATACCATAAATCAGTGGTTTCAGCTGTGGCTGGCCAAGTTTCATAGTGTCCTGCAAATTATATATTTTGTTCTGGGGTGAAATTCAATTGCCAAAATAGCAATACCATAAATCAGTGGTTTCAGCTGTGGCTGGCCAAGATTCATAGTGTCCTGCAAAAACATATATTTTGTTGTGGGGTGAAATTCAATTGCTAAAATAGCAATACCCTGAATCTGGTGTCCCAGCTGTTGCAGGCCAAGTTTCATAGTGTACGCAAAAACATATATTTTGTTGTGGGGTGAAATTCAATTGCCAAAATAGCAATACCATAAATCAGTGGTTTCAGCTGTGGCAGGCCAAGTTTCATAGTGTCCGCAAAAACATATATTTTGTTCTGGGGTGAAATTCAATTGCCAAAATAGCAATACCATAAATCAGTGGTTTCAGCTGTGGCAGGCCAAGTTTCATAGTGTCCGCAAAAACATATATTTTGTTCTGAGGTGAAATTCAATTGCCAAAATAGCAATACCATAAATCTGTGGTTTCAGCTGTGGCTGGCCAAGATTCATAGTGTCCGCAAAAACATATATATTGTTCTGGGGTGAAATTCAATTGCCAAAATAGCAATACCATAAATCAGTGGTTTCAGCTGTGGCTGGCCAAGTTTCATAGTGTCCTGCAAATTATATATTTTGTTCTGGGGTGAAATTCAATTGCCAACATAGCAATAGCATAAATCAGTGGTTTCAGCTGTGGCTGGCCAAGATTCATAGTGTCCGTAAAAACATATATATTGTTCTGGGGTGAAATTCAATTGCCAAAATATCAATACCATAAATCAGTGGTTTCAGCTGTGGCTGGCCAAGTTTCATAGTGTCCTGCAAATTATATATTTTGTTCTGGGGTGAAATTCAATTGCCAAAATAGCAATACCATAAATCAGTGGTTTCAGCTGTGGCTGGCCAAGATTCATAGTGTCCGCAAAAACATATATTTTGTTGTGGGGTGAAATTCAATTGCCAAAATAGCAATACCCTGAATCTGGTGTCCCAGCTGTTGCAGGCCAAGTTTCATAGTGTCCGCAAAAATATATATTTTGTTGTGGGGTGAAATTCAATTGCCAAAATAGCAATACCATAAATCAGTGGTTTCAGCTGTGGCAGGCCAAGTTTCATAGTGTCCGCAAAAACAAATATTTTGTTCTGGGGTGAAATTCAATTGCCAAAATAGCAATACCATAAATCAGTGGTTTCAGCTGTGGCAGGCCAAGTTTCATAGTGTCCGCAAAAACATATATTTTGTTCTGGGGTGAAATTCAATTGCCAAAATAGCAATACCATAAATCAGTGTTTTCAGCTGTGGCTGGCCAAGATTCATAGTGTCCGCAAAAACATATATATTGTTCTGGGGTTAAATTCAATTGCCAAAATACCAATACCATAAATCAGTAGTTTCAGCTGTGGCTGGCCAAGTTTCATAGTGTCCTGCAAATTATATATTTTTCCTGGGGTTAAATTCAATTGCCAAAATAGCAATACCATAAATCAGTGGTTTCAGCTGTGGCTGGCCAAGATTCATAGTGTCTGAAAAAACATATATTTTGTTGTGGGGTGAAATTCAATTGCCAAAATAGCAATACCCTGAATCTGGTGTCCCAGCTGTTGCAGGCCAAGTTTCATAGTGTCCGCAAAAACACATATTTTGTTCTGGGGTGAAATTCAATTGCCAAAATAGCAATACCATAAATCAGTGGTTTCAGCTGTGGCTGGCCAAGATTCATAGTGTCCATAAAAACATATATATTGTTCTGGGGTTAAATTCAATTGCCAAAATAGCAATACCATAAATCAGTGGTTTCAGCTGTGGCAGGCAAAGTTTCATAGTGTCCGCAAAAACAAATATTTTGTTCTGGGGTGAAATTCAATTGCCAAAATAGCAATACCATAAATCAGTGGTTTCAGCTGTGGCTGGCAAAGTATAATAGTGTCCGCCAAAACATATATTTTGTTCTGGGGTGAAATTCAATTGCCAAAATATCAATACCCTGAATCTGGTGTTCGAGCTGTTGCAGGCCAATTGTAAATCTGTCCATAAAAGGATACCTTTCATCCAGGGCCTAAATACTAGACTTAAAAAAGATATTCCCCTAAATCAGTGGTTACTGCTGTGCCTGGATTAGTGTAATACTCTACATAAATAAATAGGCAGATAGTGTTAGGTGCCTGTAAAAAACGGTCTGAATTTGAAATCAATACATTGGGCCAAATATTTTTTTTCTTATTGTGGTGCTTGGTGAACGGTAACAATAAGGAAAACATTTAGTAAGGGACGCGGACGCGGTCGTGGTGGTGTTATTGTGCCCTCTGGTGCTGGGAGAGGACGTGGCCATTCTGCCACAGCCACACGTCCTAGTGAACCAACTACCTCAGGTTCCAGTACCTGCCAGAATTTACAGCGATATTTGGTGGGGCCCAATGCCGGTCTAAGGATGGTAAAGCCTGAGCAGGTACAGGCGCTAGTCAATTGGGTGGCCGACAGTGTATCCAGCACGTTCACAACATTATCTCCCACCCAGTCTTCTGCAGAAAGCGCACAGGTGGTGCCTCAAAATCAAGCCCATCAGTCTGTCACATCACCCCCATGCATATCAGGGAAACTGTCTGAGCCTCAAGTTATGCAGCAGTCTCTTATGCTGTTTGAAGACTCTGCTGGCAGGGTTTCCCAAGGAAATCCACCTAGCCCTTCCCCAGTGGTGGAAGACATAGAATACACTGATGCACAACCACTGATGTTTCCTGATGATGAGGACATGGGAATACCACCTCATCGGAGTCCGCACGTCTCTGATGATGACGAAACACAGGTGCCAACTGCTGCGTCTTTCTGCAGTGTGCAGACCGAACAGGAGGTCAGGGAGGAAGACTGTGTGGAAGACGATGCAGGGGACGATAAGGTCCTAGACCCCACATGAAATGAAGGTCGTGCCACTGACTTTCATAGTTCAGAGGCAGTGGTGAGACCGAGCCAACAGCGTAGCAAAAGAGGGAGCAGGGGGCAAAAGCAGACCAGCCGCCGCCAAGAGAGTTTGCCTGCTACTGGCCACCGCCACCAGGGACCGAGCACCCCAAAGGCAGCTTAAAGGAGTTCCCTGGCATGGCACTTCTTTAAACAATGTGCTCTCCATCTCACAAACCTTGGAGACAAAGCTTAAATTCCCACCTAGCCTCCCTCGAGCCCTGGGACTGAATGCCAGCATTTCTAAACTACTGGCCTTTGAAATGCTGTCATTCAGGCTGGTGGACACAGACAGCTTCAAACAGCTGATGTCCATGGCTGTCCCACAGTATGTTGTTCCCAGCCGCCACTACTTCTCCAAGACAAGATAAAATCAAGTGTGCACTACGCAACGCCATCTGTGGCAAGGTCCACCTAACCACAGATACGTGGACCAGTAAGCACGGCCAGGGACGCTATATCCCCCAACTGCACACTGGGTAAATGTAGTGGCGGCTGGGCCGCAGGCGGAGAGTTCCTTGGCGCACGTCCTTCCGCCGCCAAGGATCACAGGGCATCATTCTTTGCCTCCTGTAGCCTCCTCCTCCTACTCGGCTTCCTCCTCCTCTGCTTCCACCAGCTCATCCAGTCAGCCACACACCTTCACCACCAACTTCAGCACAGCCCGGGGTAAACGTCAGCAGGCCATTCTGAAACTCATATGTTTGGGGGAAAGGCCCCACACCGCGCAGGAGTTGTGGTGGGGTATTGAACAACAGACCGACGAGTGGTTACTGCCAGTGGGCCTCAAGCCCGGCCTGGTGGTGTGCGATAATGGGCGAAATCTCGTCGCAGCTCTGGGACTAGCCGGTTTAATGCATATCCCTTGCCTGGAGCATGTGCTGAATTTGGTGGTGCAGAAGTTCATTCACAACTACCCCAACATGTCAGAGCTGCTGCATAAAGTGAGGGCCGTCTGTGCGCGCTTCCGGCGTTCACATCCTGCCGCTGCTCGCCTGTCTGCGCTACAGCGTAACTTCGGCCTTCCCGCTCACCGCCTCATATTTGACGTGCCCACCAGGTGGAACTCCACCTTGCAGATGCTGGGGAGACTGTGCGAGCAGCAGCAGGCCATAGTGGAGTTTCAGCTGCAGCACGCACGCGTCAGTCGCACTGCGGAACAGTACCACTTCACCACCAATGATTGGGCCTCCATGCGAGACCTGTGTGCCCTGTTGCGCTGTTTCGAGTACTCCACCAACATGGCCAGTGGCGATGACACCGTTATCAGCGTTACAATGCCACTTCTCTGTCTCCTTGAGAAAACGCTTAGGGCGATGATGGAAGAGGAGGTGGCCCAGGAGGAGGAGGAGGATGAGGGGTCATTTTTTAGCACTTTCAGGCCAGTCTGTTAGAAGTGGCTCAGAGGGAGGTTTTTTGCAACAGCATAGGCCAGGTACAAATGTGGCCAGCCAGGGCCCACTACTGGAGGACGAGGAAGATGTGGAGGAGGATGAGGATGAAGCAGGTTCACAGCGGGGTGGCACCCGACACAGCTCAGGCCCATCACTGGTGCGTGGCTGGGGGGATACGGAGGACGATGACCGATGACGATACGCCTCCCACAGAGGACAGCTTGTCCTTACCTCTGGGGAGCCTGGCACACACGAGCGACTACATGCTGCAGTGCCTGCGCAACAACAGCAGAGTTGCCCACATTTTAACGTGTGCGGACCACTGGGTTGCCACCCTGCTGGATCCCCGGTACAAAGACAATGTGCCCACCTTACTTCCTGCACTGGAGCGTGATAGGAAGATGCGCGAGAACAAGCGCACGCTGGAAGAAGAGCTCCTGAGAGCATTCCCAAATGTCACAGGGGAACAGGTGGAAGCCCAAGGCGAAGGCAGAGGAGGAGCAAGAGGTCGCCAACGCAGCAGTGTCACGGCCAGCTCCTCTGAGGGCAGGGTTAGCATGGCAGAAATGTGGAAAAGTTTTGTCTCCACGCCACAGCTAACTGCACCACCACCTGATACGGAATGTGTTAGCAGGAGGCAGCATTTCACTAACATGGTTGAACAGTACGTCTGCACACCCCTCCACGTACTGACTGATGGTTCGGCCCCATTCAACTTCTGGGTCTCCAAATTGGCCACGTGGCCAGAGTTTGCATTTTATGCCTTGGAGGTGCTGGCCTGCCCAGCGGCCAGCGTTTTGTCTGAACGTGTATTCAGCATGGCAGGAGGCGTCATTACTGACAAACGCAGCCGCCTGTCCACAGCCAACGTGGACAAGGTAACGTTCATAAAAATGAACCAGGCATGGATCCCACAGGACCTGTGCCTCCCTTGTGCAGAATAGACATTTATAACTGCCTCCCCCTCAACCATGTATTCTTGTACTCCGGGGCACTTCTTTATTGAATCCTCATTTTTTTAACTTTACCATGATCTTGCGGTGCAACCCAAAGTTGAATGAACCTCTCCTCTGTCTGGGTGGTGGGGCCGAAATAACTGAGAGTTGTCTTCTCTGGTGGTGGTTGATATGACGCATGATTCCTTGCTGTGGGACCTCTCTCCTCTGTCTGGGTGGTGGGGTCCAAATAAGTGAGAGTGGCCTTCTCCAGTGGTGGTTGATATGACGCATGATTCCTTGCTGTGGGACCTCTCTCCTCTGTCTGGGTGCTGGGCCGAAATAACTGAGAGAGGCCTTCTCCGGTGGTGGTTGATATGACGCATGATTCCTTGCTGTGGGACCTGTATCCTCTGTCTGGGTGCTGGGCTGAAATAACTGAGAGTGGCCTTCTCCGGTGGTGGTTGATATGACGCATGATTACTTGCTGTGGGACCTCTCTCCTCTGACTGGGTTCTGGGGCCTAAATAACTGAAAATGGCCTTCTCCAGTGGTGGGTGATATGACGCATGATTCCTTGCTGTGGGACCTCTCTCCTCTATCTGTGTGCTGAGGCCGAAATCACTGATAGTGGCCTTCTCCAGTGGTGGGTGATATGACGCATGATTCCTTGCTGTGGAACCTGTATCCTCGGTCTGGGTGCTGTGCCGAAATAACTGAAAGTGGCCTTCTCCAGTGGTGGGTGATATGACGCATGATTCCTTGCTGTGGGACCTGTATCCTCGGTCTGGGTGCTGTGCCGAAATAACTGAAAGTGGCCTTCTCCAGTGGTGGGTGATATGACGCATGATTCTTTGCTGTGGGACCTCTCTCCTCGGTCTGGGTGCTGGACGAAATCACTGAGAATGGTCTTCTCCAGTGGTGGGTGATATGACGCATGATTCCTTGCTGTGGGACCTGTATCCTCGGTCTGGGTGCTGGGCCGAAATAACTGAAAGTGGCCTTCTCCAGTGGTGCGTGATATGACTCATGATTCGTTGCTGTGGGACCTCTCTCCTCGGTCTGGGTGCTGGCCGAAATAACTGAGAGTGGCCTTCTCCCGTGGTGGTTGATATGACGCATGATTCCTTGCTGTGGGACCTCTCTCCTCGGTCTGGGTGCTGGCCGAAATAACTGAGAGTGGCCTTCTCCGGTGGTGGTTGATATGACGCATGATTCATTGCTGTGGGACCTCTCTCCTCTGTCTGGATGCTGGGCCGAAATAACTGAGAGTGGCCTTCTCCGGTGGAGGTTGATATGACGCATGATTCCTTGCTGTGGGACCTCTCTCCTCGGTCTGGGTGCTGGGCCGAAATAACTGAAAGTGGCCTTCTCCAGTTGTGGGCGATATGACGCATGATTCCTTGCTGTGTGACCTCTCTCCTCTGTCTGGGTGCTGGGGCCGAAATAACTGAAAGTCGCCTTCTCCAGTGGTGGGTGATATGACGCATGATTCATTGCTGTGGGACCTCTCTCCTCTGTCTGGGTGCTGGGGCCAAAATAACTGAAAGTGGCCTTCTCCAGTGTTGGGTGATATGACGCATTATTACTAGCAGTGGGACCTCTCTCCAATTGATATTGGTTACATTTTATTTATTTTATTTTATTTTAATTAATTTCCCTATCCAGATTTGTTTGCAGGGGATTTAACTACATTTTGCTGCCTTTGGCAGCCCTCTAGCCCGTTCCTGGACTATTTTACAGCCTTTTTAGTGCCTAAAAGTTCGGGTCCCCTTTGACTTCAATGGGGTTCGGGTTCGGGATAAAGTTTGGGTCGAGTTCGGATCCCGAACCCGAACATTTTCGGGAAGTTCGGCTGAATTTCCCGAACCCGAACTTCCAGGTGTTCGCTCATCTCTAACTTCCACAGCAGACTCCCTATGCATTTTACTGCAAGTCACAGTGTTCTACACCACTTCTCTGCAGCCAGGAAATAGGCATTTTTCAACTTGATTCACTGCAAATTAATTCGGATCGAACCAAATTTTTTTTTAAATTCGCTCATCTTTAATTATCACACCGTACTTGTATTACTATCTTTTTCACACAGTATATATATTACTATCACTTTAACGCACTGAGTATCTTCTAGCAACGCTGAGCACGCCATATCTGCTCCCTAAATTCAGCAGACTCTAGTAAATTAGAATTCAGTGACTACACCACCAGCAACTTGGCCAGGTTTGACATCTAGTTCCCAATCTCCTCCTCTTTGTCCTCAGCCAGGGAGAACTGTGGCCTACTACTACTATTACTGGTACTACTGCCTGGCTGCTGTTACCCACTTTCTGGCTCTGGGTGGACAAGGCTTGGGTCCTTTTTTTTTTTAACCCACCTTATTTCAGACATTTTATTATGAGGCCTAATGGAAATCACGAATTTGATGCATAGTTACATAAATTATTGAACTGTTATAGAAAATTGTAAGTGCTGTTTTCTGAAACGTAAAAATTGAGGCACAATTAAATGTCCTTCTCCTTTTACAAACACAGTGAATACTGCTATTGACAACTTACTTTGGGAATAATGCATTATTGGAGCAGGTAACATTTCTGCCTAATTTGGAATTTGTTTTCTTTATTGTAAAACACAGTGATTATCTTCTTTCCCCCTCTCCCAAACACACAAAGCAAACTTGTAATGTGATAAACTCCCCCCCCACACACACACACACATACACACAAACAGACCAGCAATATAATGATGCAGGAAAGGCCGGTGTGAGATTTGTCTATTGTGGAAGTTGCATTAAAAACGTAATTAAAAAAAGTCCTTTTCTCTACTGTAAAACACACATTGGAATCTTGTAATGCAATTATTCCAACAATGCAGGAAAGGTGGTAATATTTTTATATTTTTGTCAATGGTGTGATTTGTGTTTCATTTCACCGGAATAAAAATGGCGTTTTTGCTTTAAAATGATTTTGCTATAATTCAACAGATTTAATAACATCAGATATAATGCACTGCAGAATGCTGTGGGAGTGCTGTACTGGCAGTAATATTAGGTTGAAATGTGAGGTTTTGAAAACAAACAAACAAACCCATTTTGTTATCAATCTATTCGCTCATTCTCAAGATAGATATCTGATTATTGAAAATTAGCACATTAGACTTCAAATTCTATAACAGTTAAAATGATAGTGAACCAAGTATCGATGTGCAGCACTGCTGAAAAGTGCATATGCTAGGAAAAAATGTAAATTTAGGCCTAGAGACAGTGTATTGGACGGTACATAAAATATATCTATTTTTATACATGTTTTCCTTACCTTTTTTTGTAATTTATATGTACTTGAATTATAGTAAGTTTTCTTCATTGTGTGTAAGGCATGGGCCAGAATATACACTGATACATACGTATAGTATAGGTTTGAGTCTTTTAATCCGTACTTTGATGGTGAAATATAATACATCTCAGTGCAGTTCTTCCCAGGATACCTGTAGTACCACTCATAAAATTCATTTCTTACCGGATCTTTAGTTAGGCATCTAAAAAGCTTGAACCACATTTCCTCCAGCAATGGATCATTTGGCCTGGTGGATGGGTTTACATCTTTTATAGATTCCTCAACCTCCAATATTCTTCTTCTTTTAACCATAAAAACTAAACTGCAGTTCATAAATTCTAACAAGCCAGGTTGTTGAAAGTATAAAATACTAATCCATGACTCATGAAGGATTAGAGTAATATTCTCAATAAATGCTTTCGAATTTCTTATAAGATATTTAACATATATAAGATAATTTGATGAGTAAGAACCACAGACGACTATAACTTGAGCAGATGATTTATCAATCTCAGATATTTGCCTCATTGCTTTATCGTAATGCTGCAGATTAATAATGTACTCTATGCAGATCCCATGCTTAGTCATCAGTTTACTCAGTTCTCTGACCCCCATTTCATTGCTCTCCTCATCTGTTGTAATGATTCCAACCCAATTCCACCTGCAATCTTGCAGAAGCAGAATAATAGCCTTATATCGGGCTCCATCATCAGGAGCAAAATTATATGATGTTGGGTACAAGTCTCTATCAAACAGGATGGGGTCACTGACTCCATAATTGAGCTGCGGAGACAGAACTCATTGGTATTAGGAATACAAACCAATTTCCAATTTTTGGGTTTTGTAGAGAAAGAGCAGCATTTGTAACGTTTGATGGCTTGCACATACAGTGATTCTTGAAAATATGTTTAAAATACTATAAAATTTTATATATTTCAGGATAAAAGATCGGTGATAGCAAAGTTTGCTCTTCACAACTTATTTGTGCAAGTGTGTCATGATACAAACAAAGGGGATTTCTTAGGACCTCAGAAGAAAAGATCTTCAGATTAATGAAGCCTGAAATGGTCACAAAACTATCTCTTAAAAGTTTGGACTCCAGTCTTCACCAATCTACAGTAGGACAGCTTGTGTACAAAATGGAAGTTCAAGACTATGATTACTAGTGATGAGCAAGCACCAAAGTGTTAGGGTGTTCGGAGACTCGGTCTGAACACATAGCAATATTCGTGAGCTCAGCCGAGCACCCGAGTATAATAAAAGTCAATGGGAGACAACCAGGCACCCCTTGCTCGGATGAGGGGAGGGTGCCTGGTCCATTGGAAAAGGTCAGAAAGTGACAGAAACACCACCAAAATGGATCTGGAAAGGCATGGGGACCATGTCTGGGTGCATCGTGGACTCCAATGTATTGTTGGGAAATATATTGTCCCAGTGGTCCGTCACTTTTACATAGCGAAAAAAATCATGCCCAAAATCCAGCCTCCTCAAAAAAAATTAAAATTTAAGAGGTAAAATTGATAGGAAACGTTTTTTCCTGGATATTAAATTGTATATACAGTGCAGATGCTGCCAAAAATTACATGGAAGAAGCACTCCGATACAGCCTGTATATCACATAAAGGAGGGCCACATTCACATGGTGCTACAGTTGTTCAGGTACACTGCTGCACTCATAAAGCCTATGCACTAATTGAAAGGGCTGCCAAAAATTACAAGGAACTGGCACTCCAATACACCCTTTATTACACATAAAAGAGGGCATCACACACACCTTTGAAAAATTATAATTTATGGCTTACTGCTCACCCTCAAAATCATTTGGAGCAAGAGACTACTGTTTACCCTCATTATAAACATTATAGTTAAGGGCCTGAAGGTGAGCGAACCCCATAAAACATTGCAGTGAGGGTCTACAGGTGATCAGACGGTATAAAGCATTGGAGGTGAGGGCCTGAAGCCTAGAGAAACCCATAAAACAATGCAGTGATGGCCTACAGGTGAGCAGACAGTATAAACCATTGGAGGTAAGGGCCCGAAGCCTAATGAACCCCATAAATCATTGCAGTGATGGGCTTCAGGTGAGCGGACAGTATAAAGCATTGGAGGTGAGGGCCTGAAGCCTAGTGAACCCCATAAATCATTGCAGTGATGGGCTACAGGTGAGCAGACGGTATAAAGCATTGGAGGTGAGGGCCTGAAGCCTAGAAAACCACATAAAACATTGCAGTAATGGCCTACAGGTGAGCAGACCGTATAAAGCATTGGAGGTGAGGGCCTGAAGCCTAGAGAAACCCATAAAACAATGCAGTGATGGCCTACAGGTGAGCAGACGGTATAAATCATTGGAGGTAAGGGCCTGAAGCATAATGAACCCCATAAATCATTGCAGTGATGGGCTTCAGGTGAGCGGACGGCATAAAGCATTGGAAGTGAGGGCCTGAAGCTTAGCGAACCCTATAAAACATTGCAGTGATGGCCTACAGGTGAGCAGACAGTACAAAACATTGGAGGTGATGGCCTGAAGCCTAGAGAACCCTATAAATCATTGCAGTAATGGACTACAGGTGAGCAGACGGTAGAAAGCATTGGAGGTGAGGGCCTGAAGCTGAGCGAACCCTACAAAACATTGTATTGAGGGCATATATATTCTCTATGGAAGATAAGGCGGAGGAGGAGGTGGATGAGAAAACAAGATTCAAACATATACCCTTTTTTTGCATTCATTTAAATTGCGTTTTTGTTCCTCATTAGCTCAGCTTTCCTTTGGTGGAGTGGAGAAGTCAGTGGCAATCCAGGCCTTGTTCATTTTTATCTGAGTCAACCTGTCAGCATTGTCAGTGGACAAGCAGATACACTTATCTGTTATAATGCCACCAGCAGCACTAAATACACGCTCAGACAATACCCTGGTGGCAGGGCAGGCTAGCACCTCCAAGGTGTAGAGCGGAAGTTTGTGCAATGTGTCCAGCTTGGACACCCAGTAGATGTAAGGCACTGAGGGACCAATTAGGATGCTGACACGGTCTGCAATGTATTCCTTCACCATCTTCCAAAACATTTCCGTTCTTGTAGCACTAGGCCGCGATTCAGGGTGAGGTTGCTGGCGGGGTGTCATGAAAGTGTCCCATGCCTTAAAAAGTGTTGCCCTGCCTCTGTTGGTACTACTGTGTGTTCCCCTTGTCTCCCTTCCTCAGTTTCCTAAGAAAGTACGGACTCTGGCAGCCACATTGTCAGATTAAAAAGTTTGGAGCAATCTGTCAACAAGTACCTTCTGGTATTGCATGGTTTTACTCCTCTTCTCTACCACAGAAATCAGAGATGAGAAGTTCTCTTTGTAGCGGAGGTCGAGAAGGGTGAACACCCAGTAATCTGTGTTACCTAAAATGCGTATAACGCGAGGGTCGCGGGAAAGGCAGCCTAACATGAAGTCAGTCATGTGTGCCAGAGTACCAACGGGCAATATGTCGATGTCAACTTTAGGATGACTCTCCATACCCTCATCCTCCTCCTCCTCTTCTGCCCATCCACGCTGAACAGATGGAATTAAAGTTCCATGTGTGCTAGCCTCTGTAGCAGAGGCAAGTGTTTCCAGCTCCTCCTCCTCCTCTTCATGGCCCAATTCGTGCTAAGAAGACGAACTGGGGGAGGTCTGGATATCACCCTGTGTCATCTCCTCCCCCATTACCTCGTCTGTCACATTCAAAGCATTCTTCTTAATTGTGAGCAGCGATCGATGAGTAGATACAGCAGTGGGATGGTTACGCTGATAATAGCGTTATCGCCACTAACCATCTGTGTGGATTTATCAAAGTTTTTTAAAACCTCACATAGGTCTGACATCAATGCCCACTCCTTGCTTGTGAATAGTCTCAGTTGACTGGAAAGTGTGTGGTCAGGGAAATGTAGCATCCTTGGCCACCAGCACTTGTCCATGTGTCTGTGGTTAGGTGGACCTTCCCAGTAAGTGCGTTGGTCAGGGCACGGGTCATGTTCTGGAACACATGCTGGTGTAAGGCGGGCACGGCACACCGTGAAAAATAGTAGCGGCTGGGGACTGCATACCGAGGGACGGAGGGTGACATCAGGCTGCGGAAGGCCTCGGTGTCCACAAGCCTAAATGGCAACATTTTAAGGGCCAGTAATTTCGAAAGTTGCGCAGTGCTATGGCCTATGGGTGGGTGGGTATTTGCGCTTTCGTTCAAATGCCTGTGTTATCCACATTTGGATGCTGTGACGGGACAGGGAAGTGGATGTTGTTGCTGATGGTTCATGCAAAGGTCCAGGTGCAGGGCGTTCGGGCCTGCACCTTCGACAGGGGATTAGCCAGCAGTGCATAACACAGGGGAAGTGGAGGCAGTGGTGGGACTCGCAGACGCAGAGTGCGGACCGAGGCATTCGGCCCACTTATTAGGGTGCTTGGATGCCATGTGGCGGATCATGCTGGTTTTTGAGGTTGCTAGTGTTCACGCCCCGGCTCATTTTGCTACGGCACATGTTGCAAACTAGCACTCTTTTGTCGTCTGCGCTTTCCATAAAAAAGTGCCATACTGCGGAACACATACCCCTTGGCAAGGTAAATTTATGCATGGGGGTGCTCGGTGTAACGGTTGCAGGCCTGTTTGGTGTGCGCCAACGTCTCCCTTTTGCCACCGCACTGCCTCTTCCAGACTGTTGCGGTGCTATGGATCCCTCCCCCTCTGTTCTGCTCTCCTTGCTTGGCTTTTCACCTATCCATGTTGAGTTAGTGACCTCATCATCCACCACCTCCTCTTCCACTTCCTCACTCTACTCATCCTCCTGACTTGACCTAACCACCACCTCAGTGATTGGCAACTGTGTCTCATCATCATTCACCTCGTGAACGAATAATTGCGGTTCACCAGCGTCATCTTCTTGAGACTGTGAAGGCTCAAGAGGTTGAGAATCAGGGCACCATATCTCAGGTACCTCTTCAAGCATGCTTGGCGAGAGAGCCAAACCAAGTACTGGCGATGAAAAGAGGTCATGTGAATATCCGAGTGTGGGATCACTCTGCAATCCAACCGACCACCTGTTCGCACTGGTCCGACTTGGACAGTGTTGTCCTGTGCCGCCCAGCTAATTTGGACATGAAGCTGGGTAAGGTGGATTATTTTGTTTGTTGTGGTGAACTGGCAGCAGGCATAGTTTCATTGCGCCCAGGGCCACAGCCTCTGCTTGCAACATCAGAATCACGCTCAGGGCCACGGCCTCTGCTTGCACCATCAGCATCACGCCCACTTCTCCCTCCCTTTGTGCTCACCTTCTTCCTATTAATGGTTTCGTCTGTAGATGTGATGCAAATTGTTTTACTGTCCGCTAAAGACACAGTTTTCTGATGCAGGACAGTAATAGACACATAAAAATACAGATTTTCGGCACTACACTAGCCCAGAGATAATGAGTTTTTTACAGTACACACTCTATTGGCTTGCTGTAATGTACTGTAGACAGAGAAATGCACATTTTAGGCACTACAATCGACCACAGATAATTACATTTTTACAGTACACACTGTACTGGCTTGCTGTAAAGTACTGTAGACAGAGAAATGCACATTTTAGGCACTACAATCGACCACAGATAAAGAAATTTTTATAGTTCACCCTGTATAGGCTTGCTGTAATGTACTGTAGACAGAGGAATACAAATTTTCAGCACTACACTAGGCCACAGATAATGAAATTTGTACAGTACACACTGTATAGGCTTGCTATAATGTACTGTAAACAGAGAAATACAAAATTTCGTCACTACACTAGCCCAGAGATAATGAAATTTTTACAGTACACACTGTATAAGCTTGCTATAATGTACTGTAAATAGAGAAATACAAAATTTCGTCACTACACTAGCCCAGAGATAATGTAAATTTTACAGTACACACTGTATTGTCTTGCTATAATGAACAGGAGACCGAGAAATAAAAATTTTCGGCAATACACTAGCCCAGAGATAATGTAATTTTTACAGTGCACACTGAAAAGGCTTGCTATAATGTACTAAGTACAGAAAAATAAAGATTTTCAGGAGTACACTAGGCCACAGATAATTAATTTTTACAGTACACGCTGTATTGGCATGCTGTAATGAACAGGAGACAGAAAAATACAATTTTTCCACACTACACTAGCCCAGAGATAATGTAATTTTTACAGAACACATTGTAAAGGCTTGCTATAATGTACTGAATACAGAAAAGTAAAGATTTTCAGGAGTATACTAGGACAAAGATAATTAAATTTTACAGTACACACTATTTGCTTTCTTTAATGTAGAGGAGACAGAGAAATACAATTTTTTGGCACTACACTAGCCCAGAGATAATGTAATTTTTACAGTACACACTTTAAAGGCTTGCTATAATGTACTGAATAAAGAAAAAATAAAGATTTTCAGGAGTACACTAGGCCACGGATATTGAATTTTTTACAGTACACACTGTATTTGCTTGCTATAATGTACCGTAGACAGAGAAATACAAAATTTAGGCACTACACTAGCCCAGAGATAATAAAATTTGTACAGTACACACTGTATAGGCTTGCTGTAATGAACAAGAGACAGAGAAATACAATTTTTTGGCAATACACTAGCCCAGAGATAATGTAATTTTTACAGTACACACTGTATAGGCTTGCTGTAATGAACAAGAGACAGAGAAATACAATTTTACGGCACTACACTAGCCCAGAGATAATGTAATTTTTGTAGTACACACTGTTAAGACTTGCTATAATGTACTGAATACAGAAAAGTAAAGATTTTTAGGAGTACACTAGGCCACTGATAATGAGATTTTTACAGTACACACTGTTGGCTTGCTGTAATGAACAGGAGACAGAAATACAATTTTTCGGCAATACACTAGCCCAGAGATAATGTAATTTTTACGGTACACACTGTATTGCTTTTTGTAAATTACAGGAGAGAGAGAACTACAATTTTTCGGCAATACACTAGCAGATCTCCACAGATAATGAGATTTTTACAGTATACACTGTATTGGCTTGCTGTAATGTACAGGAGACAGAAATACAAAATTTCGGCACTGTGCTAGCCCAGAGATAATGAAATGTGTACAGTACACAATGTATAGGCTTGTTGTAAGGTACTTTAGACAGAGAAATACAATTTTTCAGCACTACGCTAGCCCAGAGATAATGTAATTTTTATAGTACACACTGCAAAGGCTTGCTATAACGTACTAAATACAGAGAAATAAAGATTTTCAGGGGTACTCTAGGCAACAGATTATGAATTTTTACAGAACTCACTGTATTGGCTTGCTCTAATGAACTGGAGAAAGAGAGAACTACAATTTTTCGGTACTACACTAGCCCAGAGAAAATGTAATTTTTATAGTACACACTGTAACGGCTTGCTTAAATGTACTGAATACAGAAAAATAATAATTTTCAGGAGTACACTAGGCCACAGATAATGAATTTTTTTACAGTACACACTGTATTGGCTTGCTGTAAGGAAATGGAGAAAGAGAGAACTACAATTTTTCGGCACTACACTAGCCCAGAGAAAATGCAATTTTTATAGTACACACTGTAACG
This sequence comes from Bufotes viridis, assembly GCA_033119425.1. NCBI lineage: Eukaryota > Metazoa > Chordata > Amphibia > Anura > Bufonidae > Bufotes > Bufotes viridis. The sequence goes on along the minus strand of JAKVIS010000036.1, from coordinate 83,596 downwards.
GTTTGCTATAATGTACTGAATACAGAAAAATAATGATTTTCAGGAGTACTCTAGGATACAGATAATTAAATGTTTACAGTACACACTGTATTGGCTTGCTGTAAGGAAATGGAGAAAGGAGAAATACAATTTTTCGGCACTACACTAGCCCAGAGATAATGTAATTTTTACAGTACACACTGTAAAGCCTTGCTATAATGTACTGAATACAGAAAAGTAAAGATTTTCAGGAGTACACTAGGCCACGGATAATTAAATTTTTACAGTACACACCGTATTGGCTTGCTGTAATGAATAGGAGAGAGAGAGAACTACAATTTTTTGGCACTACACTAGCCCAAAGAAAATGTTATTTTGACAATACACACTGTATTCGGATGTAGTTCTATATTGGATGATTAACTTCTGTATCAGATATTTATTTTGCGCTAGCAACAAGGATATTTTAACTCAAATATATAAACAGCGCTGAATTAATAGACTAAAAAACAAAAAAGTTATTGATAATACCATTAAAACCAATGGATATTGACTAACTACCAAAACTAGATCTAGATATAGAGTACAAAGGTGGGGTAGGAGTGAACATTCAGGTTACTTTGACCTGATGATCAGCCTCTCTTTGCCCAACATACAATAGGGTAGTGGTCTAAAATGACAGTTTGATGACCTTAACTATTGGTCTCACATCCCCCTGAACTTCACTGCTGCTCATTATGGTGGGGCTATGGTAGAGGGGAGAGGTTGGTACCTTCATACAGTTTCTGACCACTGCCTAATACCGTAGACTGTAGACTACATATGTTCCCTAACTGGTGTCTCACTCGACGCGTTTCTTATGCTGGACATGCCGTCTGAGTGCTGGAGGCTACACATCGCTGCACACTCACTATCAGTAGTGTGTGGCATCTTTGTTGGTTTGTTGGGTTCCCGTGCGAATCCACTCCTGATGAATGGCTGGTATATCCAGCATAAGAAACGCGTCGAGTGAGACGCCAGTTAGGGAACATATGTAGTCTACAGTCTATTTTCTAGTCTACTACTTTAGTGCTGTTTTAATATTTGAGTTAAAATAGTTCTATATTGGATACAAATTTGTCCCAAATAAAATGTATTCTCTGCTGGAATACTGTATATACGGTTGCGGCCTAAACGCACACACAGATATGCCCAAAACTAGTTATCTATGGCCAAAATATAAATCACTCTCTGCTGGAGTAATTAATATAATGGTTGCGGTTCGAACGCACACACAGATGTGGCACAACTTATTTTAATTTCCCCAGAACAAATAATTTCTCTGATGGTACAGTGTATATCTCGGTAGCAGGAACACTGTAGTGAATAAGCCCCTTTTAATAATGTCTGCCCAACACACTGCTTTATGATGGTGCAGTGTATATCTCAGTACCAGGCTCACTGTAGTGAATAAGCCCCTGTTTATAATGTCTGCCCAACACACTGCTTTATGATGGTGCAGTGTATATCTCAGTACCAGGCACACTGTAGTGAATAAGCCCCTTTTAATAATGTCTGTCCAACACACTGCTTTATGATGGTGCTGTTTATATCTCAGTACCAAGGAACACTGTAGTGAATAAGCCCCTTTTGATAATATCTGCCCAACACACTGCTTAATGATAGCGTATTGTAGATGTCACTAATCGGAAATCTTTCTGTCGTTTAAAAGTCATCAAAGCAGTTTTCAAGCCCTGCACTCTCCGTTCATTTCTGGTGACGCCTGTCCCTGATAGTGATGAATTAACCCCCTTCTTAAAAAAATGAAAGGTGCTGCACTGCTTATAAACACACACTCTAGTCCTTAAAAGGACTGTTAGGTCTTTCAATAAGGTTTTTGGAGTGAAATCAGTAAGTTTAGAGCAAAACGCTATCTTGTCCCTGCCTACTGTCTGCTCTCCCTGACGGTGAATGAGCCGAGCGCCGGACCTCAGCCCCTATATGAAATGGTATCACGTGTTCCGGACAGCCAATCAGTGTAAGGCTTACAGCTAACATGGCTATGGCCTTACACTTAGGGGAATTACTTACCTGGACCTTGATTGGCTGCTTAGAAGGCGCCAAACGTGCGGGGAAGATATTTGAGCAATGCGAGCAAAGCCGAGTAAAGCCGAGCTCCGAGCATAGCGATGCTCGAGCCGAACCAATACTAGTCCGAGCATGCTCGCTTATCACTAATGATTAACTTTTCCAGGAGTTCCATAAAAATAAATAAAGCAGTGGCACTCACACCACTTATGCAAAATCGCAGTCCTACTGTATATTGCAGTAAATTCGCCATACAGGTCAGGTAGGTGGGCAACATCACTGAGCAGCGATGGCCTTTTCACGTAGTCTGTTCTTCGTCAAGCCTCATTCGTCATGGTGCCAGCGCGCATCTTATATGTCACTCCCGGCGTCTTCATCATAGTTACCATACAAACATATTAATATTCAGTTAAAAACAGTACAAAACAATCTGTACTTAATTATAAGAGTACTCTTGATCGTTTTTTGTCATTCAGTCCCAAAGGTCCCATTGCTCCGATCCTCATTAGCGAGTTTGCTTTTCTTTGCAAGAGTAGCCTGTGTCTGTCTCCTACTCTTAAAAGGCAATAGTACTACTTCTAATCCAACAAACTTAAATATCTTGTTTTCGCTGTTGCGCATTTCCTTCACATGTTCTATTCTGTAATGAAAATAAGCAAATAACGCCATATCAGCATGGTTTCATGAGTAGTGTTGCGCGAACTTGTGTTTTAAGTTCTGCGTCCAAAGTTCGGGTACGGATTATCGAAGAATCCCGTTACGTTATGGATTCCGCTACCGCGGACCATAACGGAATTTGGAATCCATAACGGGTTTCTTCAATAACCTGAACCCGAACTTTGGATGCAGAACTTAAAAAACAAGTTTATGAGGGATCGGACTCATGTCAAACTAATTTAAACAGTTTCTATGAGGAGGTAAGTTCTATACTTGACCGCGGCGAATCAATGGATGTCGTATAGCTGGACTTCTCCAAAGCATTTAACACTTTACCGCATAAAAGGTTAGTATATAAGATGAGGATGCTCGGACTGTGGGTAAGTAACTGGCTGAGGGATAGAAAACAGAGGGTGGTTATTAATGGTTAGTGTTGAGCGAACAGTTTGAGCATAGCTCGGGTTCGTACCGAATTTTGGGGTGTTCGGGACACGGACCCAGACCCGAACATTTTCAAAAAAGTTAGGGTTCGGGTTCGTTGTTCTGCGATTTCTTCCCGCTTTCTGAAGGGCTGCAGAGCAGCCAATCAGCTAGCGTTTTACTTCTTTCCCTAAGAGCCCATCACAGCCATGCCGACTAATGGCATGGTTGTGATTGGCCAAGTGAAGCATGTGACCCAGCCTCTGTTTAGCTGGAGTCACGTAGCGCCGCACGTCACACTGCTCTGATTAGTGTAGGGAGAGGATGCAGCTTCTGTGAGGGCGAGATTAGGCAGGGAAAAGTCAGCAACAGCACCTAATGAACTGATCGATCTACAGCTGTGAATGATTCAACTTCTGCTAGTTAATTGCTCACTGGGTTTTAGGCTGCACAGAGCGTTTTTCTGTCACTTTTTTCTGGGGTGATCGGCGGCCATTTTGTGACTTGTGGTGGACCATCAATCCATCAATCCTAGGTTTTTTTTGCTTTATCCTACATCAGGGGCTTGGCTGTGCTTATTGTCATCCCTAGAAACTCAGGATAGCGATTCCGATATTTTATTAAGGGGTTCAATACAATTGCCAAAACACCAATCCCCTAAATCTGGTGTTCCAGCTTTGGCTAGCCAAGTGTGATACTGTCTACTGTCTGGCAAAGGATAGATTATTTTCTGTGGTGAAATTCAATAGCCAAAATAGCAATACCCTGAATCTGGTGTCCTAGCTGTTGCAGGCCAAGTGTTAATCTGTCCATAAAAGGGTATATTTTGTTCTTGGGTGAAATTCAATTGCCAAAATAGCAATACCCTGAATCTGGTGCTTCAGTAGTGGCTGGCAAAGTATAATAGTGTCCGCCAAAACATATATTTTGTTCTTGGGTGAAATTCAATTGTCAAAATAGCAATACCCTGAATCTGGTGTTCCAGCAGTTGCAGGTCTAGTTTAAATCTGTCAGAAACAGGGTATATTTTGTTCTGGGGTGAAATTCAATTGCCAAAATAGCAATACCCTGAATCTGGTGTTCCAGTAGTGGCTGGCAAAGTATAATAGTGTCCGCCAAAACATATATTTTGTTCTGGGGTTAAATTCAATTTCCAAAATAGCAATACCCTGAATCTGGTGTTCCAGTAGTGGCTGGCAAAGTATAATAGTGTCCGCCAAAACATATATTTTGTTCTGGGGTGAAATTCAATTGCCAAGATAGCAATACCATAAATCTGGTGTCACAGCTGTTGCTGGCAAAGTATAATAGTGTCCGCCAGAACATATATTTTGTTCTGGGGTGAAATTCAATTGCCAAAATAGCAATACCCTGAATCTGGTGTTCCAGCAGTTACAGGCCTAGTTTAAATCTGTCCGTAACAGGGTATATTTTGTTCTGGCCCTTTCCTGGACTATTTTACAGCCTTTTTAGTGCCTAAAAGTTCGGGTCCACATTGACTTCAATGGGGTTCGGGTTCGGGATAAAGTTCGGGTCGAGTTCGGATCTCGAACCCGAACATTTTCGGGAAGTTCGGCTGAACTTCTCGAACCCGAACATCCAGGTGTTCGCTCATCTCTATTAATGGTACACACAGTTTGGGTCACTGTCACTAGTGGGGTACCTCAGGGGTCAGTATTGGGCCCTATTCTCTTCAATATATTTATTAATGATCTTGTAGAAGGCTTGCACAGTAAAATATCTATTTTTTCAGTCGACACTAAACTGTGTAAAGTAATTAACACGGAAGAGGACAGTATACTGCTACAGATGGATCTGGATATATTGGAGGCTTGGGCAGAGAAGTGGCAGATGAGGTTTAACACTGACAAATATAAGGTTATGCACATGGGAAGGAACAATGCAAGTCACCCGTATATACTAAATGGTAAAACACTGGGTAACACTGACATGGAAAAAGGACCTAGGAATTTTAGTGAACAGCAAACTAAGCTGTAGAAACCAGTGTCAGGCAGCTGCTGCCAAGGCCAATAAGATAATGGGTTGCATCAAAAGGGGCATAGATGCCCGTGATGAGAACATACAGTAGTCCTACCACTTTACAAATCACTAGTCAGACCACAAATGGAGTACTGTGTACAGTTCTGGGCTCCTGTGAACAAGGCAGACATAGCAGAGCTGGAGAGGGTTCAGAGGAGGGCAACTGAAAGTAATAACTGGAATGGGGCAACTAAAGTACCCTGAAAGGTTATCAAAATTAGGGTTATTCACTTTAGAAAAATGACGACTGAGGGTAGATCTAATAACTATGTATAAATATATCAGGGTCAGTACAGAGATCTCTCCCATCATCTATTTATCCCCAGGACTGTGACGAGGGGACATCCTCTGCGTCTGGAGAAAAGTAGGTTTCTACACAATTCAATAAGTGTGGTGCAAGCTATATTGTTTTTGGAAAATAATGATATGAACATGAGGTTCCCCGTCAACTATGGAGGGGCATCCTCTGAATTTCTGGATGTGCATTTGTTTGCAAATAAGCATGGCCTCCAGACTTAGGGTTACTGTAAACTTTCAGCCACTAACTCCCTACTGCATTATAGTAGCTTTCACCCAAATAGTGTTAAAAAAGCCACACCCTATGGCCAATTCATTCCTTTAAAAAGAATAAACAATACAGAAGGGTATATTAAACAATTAGGAGAGTTATAAAATAGGCTCCTTTAACAGAGGGTATACTGAAAAAGATATAGAGATGTAGAAGAAAAGCAGGGTCATTTACGCAGGATGAATTGTTGAAAAAAAGGAAACAAGACTTGCAATAACAACGAAAGAGTTGTGTTCCCATTTAAGTTTAGTCCAGCTGCTGAGTTGATCAAACGCATTATTCATGATAATTGGGACATATTAAAAGATGAAGAGAGCTTGTGGGATTTTGTTACTAATAGACCCCTAATAACTTTTAGGTGTCACACGATCAATGACAAATTGGTTAGAAGCAGATTCCGAGAAACCAAAGCGAATAACTGGTAAACCATTAATAGACCTATGGGCAATTATAAATGTGGAACCTGCTCCTTCTGTAAGTATTGAAACAAACTAATAGCTTTTCTCAAGGAGACCAGCTACAGAAAACACTGCGGAGCCTCATTTAAGAGTCTAAACATAGCAATCCAAAGTGCAAAGCTCCCTGGGAAACAGTAATATGCAAAATAAATGTGGAGCCCCAGTATTGGGTCTACAACACAATGAAACCCAGATATCCCTCAAAGGAAGGAAAACCGAGCAAAGGGGTGTCTCCATCACAGAGATCACCAAATCCACCATATTAAGTGGCCCCTATGTCAAGATCCCACTTTTTTACAAGCTTTAAGGATATGACGGGGAAAACCTAAGCCAGTTATCCATCCCCATCCATGTAAGTATAACAGTCAGATGAAACATTTGTCCTTTGGAGGAGTCTCACATAGAGTAACTCAGTTTATTACGTGCAGGAGTAATTATGTCGTATACCTTGTCAAATGCAGCTGTGGAGCTTTCTATATAGGGAAAGCGATTCGTCCCCTGTTTGAAAGATTTATGGCGCATCTGAACTCCTTGAGAACCGGCAAAGTCTGCACCAGACTTATTGATTATGTCCGCGATGTACATGGTGATGATCCGTGCTGTCTTACTTTTGCAGGAGTGGAGCGAGTGCCGAGTATGCCCCAGGGGGTCGATAGGCACCGCCTACTCCTGCAGAAGGATGCCAGGTGGATAATAAAAGCTGCAGCCCTGGGTCCTCTCGGACTCCACAACAGGAATGATCTTAGTGTCTTGATCTAGTAGATTCATTTTTGCGCATAGTGCGCTTTATTGATTTGTTTTTTTTTGTCATTTGTTTATTTTTATGCATTATGGCGTTGGTGCAAAAGTGTCGAGGTTACTATGGTTACCAGACGCTGTGACAATAAAAGTCAGCGCGCAGCAGCGCGATCATATTATTGGCCAGACGAAGCACATGTCAAGCGCGAAACGGACGTCACCGCTTTTCTTTGCTGTGAAACTGCAACTATATTCTCCTGCCCTTATGTTTTATCTGGATGAATTAAAGAGAGTCTTTTAACCAGCAGTGGTGAGTAGAGTTGCAAATTTTTATCGCGAATATCGGCACTTTGAGAATTCGCGAATATTTAGAGTATCGCAAAATATATTCATAATCGCGAATATTCTTTATTTTTTTTAATACCAGTCGATGCGAATTTTATGCGAATTTTTTTAATGCGAATTTTCACAATCAGGAAAATAATGCCTGAAGATCAGGAATTCGCAAATTAGTAACTATATGGTGAATATTCGCCCAAATATTCGCAAAATATCGCAAATTCGAATATTGCCCCTGCTGCTCATCACTAGTGGTGAGTGCCGCCACTTTTTCTACTCTCTACTCCACATCTATATTGCCATTTGTTTTGGGGGCTGAGCACCACATTCACTGAAAAAGGACATGGTGTTAAGTGGACCCAGTGCATTAGTGTAATATCCACGGCAGTGCCACCTGGCTTTACTTTTTTTTTTACTGCTTACCTTGCTTAAAATAGATTTGCATAAGTACAAGAGACAGGCTTCCCCAACACTGTTCCACATTTTTGATAAAACCACTTCTCTTCAAACGTAAAGGCATTATATTACAAAATAAACTCCAAACTCTCCTCAACAAAATCAGTATTCTCAATACTCTTGTTCCTCTTCTTTAGCAAATGGCACACAGACTGTACTCCCTGGTCATGCAGAATCCTCATTTATAAAATTTCTATGTCCTATTATACCAAAAAAATCTTCATGCCATTCAAACCTCTCTAGTGCTTTAAAAAATTACTTGTGTCCTTCAAATACGACAGTATACCATTAAGTAAAAGACGCAGCAACCAATTAATATGCTGTGAAAAGGGTTCTGTTACTGAACCTATACCAGACACAATCGGACGGCCTGGGGACCATTTGATCAATTTATGCACCTTGGGTACAAAGTACCACGTGGGTCTGGTTGGACAAGTCATGTACAGCTTCTCAATATTACTCCAGTTTCCATGTATTCATACAACAATGACCTCAATTGTAGTTGGTATTTGTGGGGTCAGATGTTAATTTGTCATAAGTGGATGTATCTATTAACAAGCATTCTGCCTCCATCATGTAATACTCTTTTTCCCTTTCATCCTTTACGTAGGGACAGGAAGAATAAATTTCCCCCTCTTCCAGCCATCCTTAGTGTCTTCCTGTCCCTTCCAGTTGGAAGACAGGCCATTTTTTTTGCTCATGGCAATGCTGCGAGTTCCGTGTCTGTGGAGGCAGACAGAGGCAGTATTTATTTTTATCTATTGATGCCTACGATCACATGAGGGAGCTGGGGGCAGCCTAACCCTAGTTGGGTACCTGATTGTCCGTGAGGGAAAATGCAATAATTTTTTCATTGGTGGTCTAGCTTCCCCCCCCCCCCCCCCCCCGCCTTTGGTATTGGTAGCTGCTAATATGTGTTTTTCTGTCTTTGGTGTGTATGCAGAGTGAGAAAGACAACTCTCAAAAAGCAAAAACCACCCCTAAAGATAGGATGTGTGTTTTTTTAAATATAAAATTAACTGAAACCTGTATAAAAAAGCTATGCAAAAAATGTACCAGCTATATTGCTAAGGATTTAGTCCCATCCATCAGAGATGAGTTAAGGGACGTGATTAAGCAAGAAATGCTTGCCACATTGGCCAAGAGCTCTGTAGCTGGTCCTAGCTCCTCTTCTGTTAAACAGGGAGTCTAAAATTATTAGTTCAGACGTGTCGGCCTCAGAATCTGCATCCAAATCAGAGGAGGAGTCTCAGGATTCTGATGATTCCTCAGGATCCAATACTGTTCTCTTCAGAGGACACTAAAAAGCTAATAAAAGCAGTCAGGGTAACCATGAATTTGTTTGATGAGAAAGTGTTGAGGTCTGTCCAAGATGAAATGTATAACATCCTTGAACACAGGAAAAAACGTGTATTTCCAGTTAATAAAAATATGCACTCGCTAAATAAACAGGAATGGAAGGTTCCTGATAGGAAGATTTTTATTCCCAGGACAATTAGACGCAGACTACCTTTTGATGAAGAGGATTTAAAACCTTTTATTGTTTGCCCAAAGGTAGATGTTTCACTAGCAAAGCTTGCAAAAAGTGCTAATGCTCTTCCATTTGAAGATACGGGATATTTAAAAGATCCCATGGATAAAAAAGTGGACACTTGTCTTAAAAAATCATGGAAAGCAGCCTCTGCTTTTTTTAAACCTAATCTAGCTGCCATTTCTGTTGCCAGATCCCTTAAAATATAGCTTGAGCAATTTGAATCTCTTCTTAAAGATAATCTACCATATAATTCAATAAAATACTCTTTTCCCCTATTGCTTAAAGCCGTAGACGCCACAGCTGAATCAGTGAGGATGTCGGCAAAAACCAAAAGCCTATCTATTGCTTCTAGAAGGGCCTTATGGTTAAATTCTTGGTCGGGAGATGTCAGTTATAAAATGAAACTTGGTAGGGAACCTTTTATTTGGGGATGACCTAGAAAAAATTCTGGAAAAAGCCTCAGATTAAAAAAAATTGCTTTCCTGTGGTTTGGGGGAAAAGGAAATTTCCCTTTCGGAAGACCAAAAAAGGTGTTTTTTCACAGTCAAAAAGATCTGATAGGGGGAAAATGCAAAGAGGTGGCAGAAATAGAGGATTTTTATTTGCGTCCAAAAATCCTAATACCCCTAAACAATGACGCCAGACATCAGATGGAAGGGAGATTAACATTCTTTTTAAAAGTATGGTAAAAGATTACAACAAATCCGTGGGTCCTAAACATTGTCCAAAACGGCTACAATATCAAATTCCGTCTCCCTCCTCATATAAAATTTTTTAAAATTACTCCTATTCAAAAGTCCCCTCTTCTGCAAAAAAAACTAGAAGAAGGGATTTCAGAACTCCTCAATCTAAAAGCCATTGTTCCTGTCCCTATGGAACAGGAGGAATCAGGTTATTATTCAACAGTATTTTTGGTAAAGAAACCCAATGGCAGGTACCGTTTAATTATAAACCTGACATTTCTAAACAAATATATAATGTTCGAGAAATTCAAAATCGAGACATTAAAGTTGACCATAAACCTTCTACAAAAAAAAAAAAAAAAAAGGACTACATGGCCTATTTCGACCTGAAAGATACCTTTGATCATATCCCAATTTACGAAAAATATCAAAAATTCCTGCGGCTAGCAGTTTACATAAAGGGTACCCTCAGGCACTTTAAGTTTCAGGTTTTACCCTTTGGAATCACATGTGCGCCAAGAGTTTTCACCAAAGTGATAGTGGAGGATGACCTTTTGGTGATTGGAAACTCGGCAGAAAATTTGGAGAACAGTCTATTCCAAAGCTGTCATACCCTTTATCAGTTAGGGTGGATAATAAATTGGAAAAAAAAATCAAATCCAGTCCCTTCCCAGAAACTGGTGTTTCTGGGCTCCCTTCTGGACTCAGTAAAACAAAATACCTTTCTGCCTCCTCAGAAAGCTGCTATGATTCTGGGCAAGGTCTCAAATTTTCTGGATCGCCCGATCTGTATAGTTCGGGAAGCCATGAAACTTCTAGGTACCCTAACGGCCTGTATTCCATTCTCAGATATTCCAACTGTGGATACTGGATAACTGGAACAAAGACCTGAATGCTTTAGAGAACAAAATTGTTCTCTCCCCTTCCGTGTCTCATTCTCTTCTTTGGTGGCAGGACCTGAACCATATCCAGTGGGAAGTTCCATGGGGCACCAGGGTTGATGATAGTCATGACGGACGCAAGTTTATTGGGCTGGGGGGGGCGCATGGCTTACAACTCTGTTTTCAGGGACATTGGTCAGCAGAACAGGTGAATTCCTCTTCAAATTTGAGAGAATTACAGGCTGTTTGGGAATCAATAAGAGCATTTTCCCCAGATCTGTTAAGGAAGGACTTACAGATAGGTCAGACAACATGACTGTTGTAGCTTATCTAAACCGCCAGGGCGGTACAAAAAGCAGAGCTCTAAATTAGGTTGCAGAAAAAAATCTTTTGTTAGGCAGAACTCTCTGGGCCGTTCATTTAAAGGGAACATTAAACGTAAAAGAAGATTTATTAAGCCGGTTTTAGTTAAACTGAGGAGAATGGAGTTTTTAAATGGAAATCTTTTTGAAAATAGTACAAAAATGGGGCAAACCTCTAGTAGATCTGTTTGCCTCAAACAAAAATGCAAAATCCCGAAACATTTTATCCCTAAATCCGAGGGACGGAAATTCAGGTCTAGACGCTCTAGCTCAAAAATTGGACTTCCCTGTTGCCTACGCGTTTCCTCCCCTACCTTTGATTCCCAAAGTTCTAAAAAAGATAAGAGAAGAAAAGTCTCACGTAATTTTAATAGCTCCATTACGGCTAAGAAAATCCTGGTTTCCCCTACTGAAACCTCTCTCAAATCAAAGTCAACAGATTCTTCCTTGGTGCCCGGATCTGTTATCTCAAGGCCCAGTAGTTCATCCACAGATAGAAAAACGACACTTTTCTGCATGGAATCTGAAAGGATAACTTTAATTTCTAGAGGCCTTTCAGATAAGGTTATTAACACCATGGCAGAAGCAGGAAACCTGTAACCTCTAAAATGTATACAAAAATTTGGAGATATCTACTGATGTTTTTTTCTATCCAAACAAAGCTTAGTTTTCTAAACTCTGGATTTGAGAAAGGTCTGCACCCAAATACTTCACCAGTTCATATCTCTGCTTTAAGGGCATTTTGATAATAAAATTGCGGACAATTCCTGGGTCATCATATTCCTCAAAGCAGCAGATAGATTGAGACCTACCTTAAGACCAGTGGTGTTCCCATGGGATTTGAACGTGGTTCTTTCGGGATTATCAGAACCCCTCTTTGAACCCTTATCAGAATCTTCTTTATGTATCCTGTCTTTAAAAACAGATTTTTTTTTTGTTAGCTATAACTACAGCATGAAGAGTTAGCGAGATTCAAGCCCTAAAGATCACTGAACCTTTTAAGTTTTTTTCTGATAGAATTGTTTTTAGGCTGGATAACTCTTTTCTACCAATGGTAGATACAACTTTTCATAGACAGGAGAAGATTGGTATAACATCTTTCTTTAAAAAACCTAAGTTCACAAAAAGAAGTGAAATTTCACAATCTAGTCGTTAGAAGACCAGTTCTCTTTTACCTAGAGGCCACTAAAGCTTTCAAGAAGTCTTATTTTCTATTGTGCAGTATGTGGGGGGGGGGGGGGTTGGGGGGGAAACAAAGGTCTTAAAGTATCTAAGGGTTCCCTAGCCAGGTGGATCAAAACAACGATATCTGAAGCCTACGGGTTATTACAACAGGACCCCCCTAAAATAATTAAAGCTCACTCAACACATTCCATTTCCACTTCTTGGGCAGAGAGAACTGATGCATCAATTGAACAAATTTGCAAAGCAGCAACATGGTCTACCCCCATACATTCATTAAACATTACAGGGATGACATCAATACTAGTCAGGACTTATCATTCGGCAGGAAGTTTCTGCAAACTATTGTCACACCCTAATTTAGTTCTCTGGTATATCTCATGGTAATGCCGTTGTGGAGGCAAATTCTCCACGACAGCATAGGATATTCGCACCCAAAAACAAAAAGTGTATATACTGTAGATGTATAGTATGTTTGAGTTTGAATGATTAAAAGACTCTCTAGGCTGTCGGTCAAGAAAGACACTGAGGAAGGCTGGAGGAGGGTCAAATTTATTCTTTATTTTAGTATGGTAACTATGGTGTTAACGCCAATAGTAACATAGTAGACACATGCTGGTGTCATGACAAATGAGGCTAGATGAAGCACAGACTGTGTAAAATGGCCCACCGCCCAGTCATGTCGCCTGCCTACCTGACTTGCCTGGACAGTCCTTGTACTGCAATAAAGGACTGTGATTTTGCATAAGCCCTGAGTGCCATTGCTTTCTTTCTTCTTATGGAATTGCATTTGGATGTATTGGCTGACCATCACCAGTGAGCACAGGCCCAGAGGACACTCCAGCGGATTTATGCATTGAGGACCAGCAGTTGCTGCCTTGTTGTCTCTCTTTTTTGTTGCGACTTCTCCAGGAGCACACCAAGAGCAAGGCGTGTATTAGTCCAGGAGGTCACAAAAGGAACCCAAAGTTATTCCTAAACTAAAGACTTTTCTCACATTAGCTAATGTTTATGAGTAGGGTTGAGAGAACCCGAACTCTATAGTTCGGGTTCGTAACGAATTTTGGGGTGTTCGGGACACGGACCAGAACCCGAACATTTCCATAAAAGTTCGGGTTTGGTGTTCAGCGTTTTCTTGGCGCTTTTTGAAAGGCTGCACAACAGCCAACCAACAAGCGTCATACTACTTGCCCTAAGAGGCCATCACAGCCATGCCTACTAATGGCATGGCTGTGATTGGCCAGAGTAGCATGTGACCCTCTATATAAGCTTGAGTCACATAGCTGTACGTCACTCTGCTGTTACAAGTGTAGAGAGAGGATGCTACCGACATTTGATTTCAGGGAGAGAATAGGAGAGAATCTAACTCAGCGATCTACCTAGAAATAGTTGTGTGGGTGCAGGACACTATCCTTTTACCCTGCCCTGAGCTCATTGACCAAAAAAACTAACTTTTAGAATTCTGTTAGTTAGGTGGGTGGTTAGGTGGGCGGCCATTTTATGCATGCTCAGTGCACCAGCACTGCATCTGAGCTTTTGGGACATTGCAAATCACCATTTTTGGGGGGCAAACTATACCATTCGTATTAGTCAGTGTGCAATTTAAACTAGAAATACACCCATCATTTTGTGGGATTTGAAAAATACACTTTTTTTTCCCAAAAACTTTATTTTCCAGATCTTCAAGTGTTAAATTCAAATTTAATATATACAGCATTCATATTCTGTTAGCAAAAAAAGACTTTTTTTGGCAATCTACAACATCTGTATTAGTTAGTGTGCAATTTGAACTAGAAATACACCCATCATTTTCTGGGAATTGAAAAACACACTTTTTTTTCAAAAAACAGTATTTTCCAGATCTGCAAGTGTTAAATTCAAGTTTAATATATACAGCATTCATATTCTGTTGGGGAAAAAAAAGACTTTTTTGGCAATCTACAACATCTGTATTAGTCAGTGTGCAATTTAAGCTAGAAATTCACTCATCATTTTCTGGGGTTCAAAAAACAGTATTTTCCAGATCTGCAAGTGTTAAATTCAAGTTTAATATATACAGCATTCATATTCTGTTAGCAAAAAATACTTTTTTGGCAATCTACAACATCTGTATTAGTCAGTGTGCAATTTAAGCTAGAAATACACCAATCATTTTCTGAAGTTTGAAAAACTCACTTTTTTTCAAAAAACAGTATTTTCCAGATCTGCAAGTGTCACATTCAAGTTTAATATATACAGCATTCATATTCTGTTAGCAAAAATAGACTTTTTGGGCAATCTACAATATCTGTATTAGTCAGTGTGGAATTTAAGCTAGAAATACAACCATCATTCTCTTCGGTTTGAAAAACACTTTTTTTGACAAAAAACACTATTTTCAGGCCTTGCAAGCATCAGCATGTGTGAAATTACAGGCTTATATACTGCTGTCAAATTCAGTTGTTAAACAAACAGTCGTTTGGGCACAAAAAATTTAGTTGGCAGCCTTTGATGCAGATGTCATTGTGAGATACACCCTTAATACATTTGGGCATTTGGGTTACATTCAGAGATTTTAAATACCACCATTTGGTGCACCAATATTGAATTCAGGCCTACAGAGGTTCAGGCCTATAAGATCCCACCTATACATACAGGGGTTTGAATTAGGCATTTGAAATACAGCCATTTGAAATACAGCCTTTTTGTGCAAAGATATATTTACTTCAGGCCTACACTGATTCAGGGCGTGTGTGATCCCCCCTATACATACAGGGGTTTGATTTAGCCATTTGAAATACAGCCATTTTAAATACAGCCATTTAGTGCAAAGATATATTTACTTCAGGTCTACACTGATTCAGGGCGTGTGTGAGCCCTCTTTACATACAGGGGTTTGAATTAGGCATTTGAAATACAGCCATTTTGTGCAAATATATATTTACTTCAGGCCTACACTGATTCAGGGCATGTGTGATCCCCCTATACATACAGGGGTTTTATTAAACCATTTGAAATACAGCCATTTTAACATTTTAAATAAAGCCATTTAGTGCAAAGATATATTTACTTCAGGCTTACACTGATTTAGGGCATGTGTGACCCCCCTATACATACAGGGGTTTGAATTAGGCATTTGAAATACAGCCATGTTGTGCAAAGAAATCTTTAACTGAGGCCTAGTCTGGTTCAGGCCATGTGAGATACACCCTTTACATACTGTCGTTGTTTTCTAATATTAACATTTAGGGCAAGATCCTGAATTCAAAAAATATGAGGAGAGCGTCAAATAAGGGACGTGGCCCAGGTCGTGGTGCTGCTGGTGGAGCTCCTGTTGCAGGGAGAGGAAGTGGTCGATCTGTGCCAGCTAAACGCACAAGTGAAACCCCTTTCTCAGGTGCGAGTAGGCGACAAAACATGCAGCGGTATTTGGTGGGGCCTAAAGCTGCTCTACGAATGGTGAGGCCTGAACAAGTACAGGCGATAGTAGATTGGGTTGCTGACAGTGGATCCAGTTCCTTCACATTGTCTCCCTCCCAGTCTCCTGCTGAAAGACCACAGTTGGCACCTGCAGCCGATGTCCATCAGTCTTTTACCTCACCCTCTTGCAAATCAGCCAAGCAGTCTGAGCCCCAAGTCATGCAGCAGTCTCTTCTGCTTTTTGATGACTCTGTTAGCAGGGTTTCCCAGGGCCATCCACCTAGCCCTGCCCCAGAAGTGGAAGAGACTGAGTGCACCGATGCCCGACCACTTATTTTTCAAGATGAGTACATGGGAGGACCATCGCAGCGCATCTCGGATGATGACGAAACACAGGTGTCCACTGCTGGGGCTTTCGAAAGTGTGCAGATCGACAAGGAAGTCAGGGGTGAAGACTGGGTTGAAGATGATGTGGAGGACGATGAGGTCCTCGACCCCACATGGAATCCAGGTCATGTGAGTGACCGATGTAGTTCGGAGGAAGAGGTCGCACAGAGCCACCAGCACAGCAGAAGAGGGAGCAGAGTGCAAAAGCGGTGTGGCCATCCTCTAGACAGTATGCCTCCTACTGCCCACCGCAGCAAGAGACTGAGCACACCAAAGCCAGCTCCAAGGAGTTCCCTGGCGTGACAGTTCTTCAGACAACGTGCTGACGACAAGACACAAGTGGTTTGCACACTGTGCAATCAGAGCCTGAAGCGAGGCATAAACATTCTCAACCTGAGCACAACCTGCATAACCAGGTATTTAAGTGCAAAGCACGAGCTGCAGTGGAGTAGACACCTCAAAAACCAAGAAAGGTCTCTGGCTCCTCCTGGCTCCTCCTCTTCTGCTGTAGTCGCAGCCTCTTCATCCACATCTGGAGTGACATTGCCACCTGGCACCCCACCAACAGAGGATCCTACAGCAACACCAACACTTGGGTCACCAAGCATCTCCACAATGTCCCATGGAAGCATTCAGCTCTCCATTTCCCAAACGCTGGAGAGGAAGAGGAAGTACCCCCCTACCCACCAGCAATCCCTAGCCCTGAATGCCAGCATTTCTAAATTACGTGCCTTTGAAATGCTGTCATTCCGTCTGGTGGCGACGGATAGTTTTAAAGGCCTTATGGCGGTGCCTGTCCTACAGTACGTCGTGCCCAGCCGCGACTACTTTTCAAGGTGAGCCATCCCTTCCCTTCACAACCAAGTAGGGGACAAAATAAGGTGTGCACTGCGCAACGCCATCTGTGGCAAGGTGCACCTGACTACAGATAAGTGGACCAGTAAGCACGGTTAGGGTCGTTATATCTCCATAACAGCACACTGGGTAAATGCAGTGGCGGCTGGGCCTGAGGCGGATAGCAGTTTGGCGCATGTCCTTCCACCACCGAGGATTGCAGGGCGCCTCAGTTTGCCTCCTGTTGCTTCCTCCTCCTACTCTGCTTCCTCATCCTCTACCAGCTCCTCATCCGGTCAGCGTAACACCTTCACCACCAACTTCAGCACAGCCAAGGGTAAACGACAGCTGGCAGTTTTAAAACTTATCTGTTTGGGGGACAAACCCCACACCGCGCAGGAGCTGTGGACTGGCATGGAACAACAGACCGATGAGTGGTTTGTGCCAGTCAGCCTCAAGCCCGGCCTGGTGGTGTGCGATAATGGGCGAAATCTGGTAGCAGCTCTGGGACTAGCCGGTTTGACGCACATCCCTTGCCTGGCGCATGTGCTGAATTTGGTGGTGCAGAAATTCCTTAAAAATTACCCCGACATGTCAGAGCTGCTGCATAAAGTGCGGGCCGTCTGTGCGCACTTTCAGCGTTCTCATCCTGCTTCTGCTCGCCTGTCAGCGCTGCGGCGTAACTTCGGCCTTCCCGCTCACCGCCTTATATGCGACGTGCCCACAAGGTGGAACTCATGGCGATGATGGAAGAGGATGTGGCACAGGAGGAGGAGGAGGAAGAGGGATCATTTTGTAGGGTTTCCAGACAGTCATTCCCGAGTGGCTCCGAGGGTGGGTTCCTGCACACACAAACCCAAGGTACACAATTGTCCAGCCAGGGCACAGTTCTGGAGAATGACGAGGTGGAGGAGGAGGAGATGGACAAGGAGGAACCATGTTCACAGCAGGGTGGCACCCAGACCAGCTCATGGCCATCACTGGTGCGTGGATGGGGGGATACAGAGGACACAGACGATACACCTCCCACAGAGGACAGCTTTTTGTTGCCTCTGGGCAGCCTGGCACATATGAGCGATTACATGCTGCAGTGTCTCCGTAATGACCGCAGAGTTTCCCACATTCTAACTTGTGCTGATTACTGGGTGGCCACACTGCTGGATCCCCATAACAAGGACAACATACCGTCCTTAATTCCATCACTGTAGCGTGATCGTAAGATGCGCGAGTACAAGCGCACGCTGGTAGATGCGCTGCTGGTGGCATTCCCACCTGACAGTGCGGGACACAGTGAAAGCACAAGGCGAAGGCAGAAGACGAGGAAGAGGTCGCCAACACAGCCGGGTCACGGCCAGCACCTCAGAAGGCAGGGTTAGCATGGCCGACATGTGGGAAAGCTTTGTCATCACGCCACAACAACCAGCACCACCAGCTGATATGGAACGTCTTAGCAGGAGGCAGCATTTCACCAACATGGTGGAGCAGTATGTGTGCACACGCCTACACGTTCTGAATGACGGGTCTGACCTCTTCAACTTCTGGGTCTCCAAATTGGGCACATGGCCTGAGCTTGCCCTTTACGCCTTGGAGGTGCTGGCCTGCCCTGCAGCCAGTGTATTATCTGAACGTGTGTTTAGCACGGCAGGGGGCGTCATCACAGACAAGCTCGGCCACCTGTCCAGAGCCAATGTGGACAAGCTCAAGTTCATTAAAATGAACTAGGCATGGATTCCACAGGACTTGTCCATACCTTGTGCAGAATAGACATGTATACCGGCACTAACCAGCCATTGTTATACTGCAACGCGATTGCTCGTTTATATTTTGGATATTTCACACTCTTTTGGAGTGTACCTTAATTTTACAAAATTAAATTAAAACCAAAAACCTGTGTTGGCTATCTCATCCTCCTCCACCGACAGCTTCCACCTACTCCGCTGAGTCCACCGCCTCCTCAAACTCCTACTCCATATGGAACTCCAAACTTTTTGGGTGTATAGTGGTACTGCTATACCTAGTAGGCCGTTTAAAAAATTTTTATAAATTGCCATTAACATTTTCTGGCGAAATTCACTAATTTTTGGGTGTATAGTTACACTGCTATACCTAGTAGGCCGATTAAAAAAATACAAAAATTATCTGTTTCATTTTCTGGTGAAATTAACCACTTTTTGGGTGTATAGTACCACTGCTATACCTAGTAGGCCATTTAAAAAAATATATACAAATTGTCATTAACATTTTCTGGTGAAATTCACTAATTTTTGGGTGTATAGTAACACTGCTATACTTATTAGACCGGTAAAATAAATTAAAAAAATTATCTGTTACATTTTCTGGTGAAATTAGACACTTTTTGGGTGTATATTACCATGCAACTTCTGGAAGAGGGGTTAGGTGGTTACTTGGACCTAGCGTAAACTTGGCAACCTCTCAGACTAGTAATAGCTAAAATTTAATCTTTATTAATCACTCTATTAAAAATACATTAACTTCTTTGGGAACATGCAACTTCTGGATCTCCAAATTGGGCACATATCCTGAGCTTGCCCTTTACCCCTTGGAGGTGCTGGCATGCCCTGCAGCCAGTGAATTGTCTGAAAGTGTATTTAACATGACTGGAAGTGGTTATCACAGGTTAAATTTTCCAATGTTTTGGGGTGTACCCTAATTTTAAAAATAAAATTTAAAACCAAAAAGCAGTGTAGGCTACCTCCTCCTCTTCAACCATCGCTTCCACCTACACTGCCACATGCACCGCCTTCTCAACCTCCTACTCCATATGGACCTCGTTCTCCTAGATCAAGATTATTATTTTTTATTTTTACCTATTTTATGTTATTTAAAGTCATTTCCCTATCCACCTTTGTTTGCAGAGAACTTGCCATGCTCTTAAAAACATTTTGCTGACATTTGCAGCCCTCTAGCCCTTTCCATGACTTTTTTCAAGCCATTTTAGTGCTCAAAAGTTCGGTTCCCCATTGACTTCATTGGGTTTCGTGTTCGGGGTCAAGTGCGGGTCAAGTTCGGGTCCCGAACTCAAATTTTTTTCCGAAGTTCGGCCGAACCCGTCGACCCGAACATCCAGGTGTCCCCTCAACTCTATTCATGAGTCCACTATCAGGAGGACACTGAACAACAATGGTGTCCATTGCCAGATGGGAAGGAGAAAGCCGCTGCTCTCAAAATGAACATTTGCTGCCTCTTTATAGTTTGCTAACGGTCACCAGGAGAAGCCAGGAGGCTATTGGAACAGAGGAGACCAATATAGAACATTTTGGTTTAAATAAGAAGTATGTTTGGAGAAAGGAACACACTGCATTCTAGCATCAAAACTTCATCCAATCTGTAAAATACAGTGGTGGTAGTACCACAGTTTGGCCATGTTTTAATGTGTCTGGGCCAGGATGACTTGTCATTGTTGATGCCACAATGGATTCTGAATTATATCAGCAAACTATATAGGAAAATTTCAGGACATTTGTCTGTGAGCTGAATCTCAAGAGAATGGTTGGTCATGCTGCAAGACAACAACCCTAAGAAAACATGATGGTCTACCAAATAATGGTTAAATAAAAATAAAGTTCGCAGTGGATGAGGAAAATTGTTCCTGGATGAGAAAAATTGACTTCTACCTCATGATGTTTTTTTTTGTCTTTGTCTGGATCTTTATGGACTTTATCGGATAACAGGCTGAACTGGAAGGGCATACATATGCAACCAAGCTAAACTTGCTGGTTAACGCATTAAGTAAAGAATGGCAAGAAAAAGATAACTAACTTTTTAATGGATTTTAATGGCTTTTGTCATAAGATAACTGAGATAACTCTGTACCATGTGTTATCCGAGTCAATTTTAGCTCGGCTACAACTGTATGTATTTTTTTTAGTATTACTATCTTATAATTTTACGCACCATGCTACCTTGTATCTTTTTAATTTACGATTACATGTATGTCTGTTCTTCAATGAGACCTTAGGCAGACATTTACTTTGTTCATCACTCGGGACACCTCCGAATATTCCAAAGAATAAAGCAGAATATGCAGTGTTAGGGTACTTTCACACTTGCGTTAGTGTGACCTGGCAGGCAGTTCTGTTGTCGGAGCTGTCAGCCGGATAAGCCGTTCAGTGTAACAACTGACAGCATTTGTAGACGGATCCGGGTGCAGATCCGTCTACAAATGCATTGCAAGAACGGATCAGTCTCTCCGCTTGCCATGCGGATGGACGGATCCGTCTTGCAGTCTTTTTCACAGTTTTTCCGGTCTACAGTTTTTCCGGTCTACGCATTGTTGTTATACAATGCCAGATCCGGCACTAATGCCAGTCAATGTAAATTAATGCCAGATCCGGCATTCCGGCGACTGATCAGGCATTTTGGACGGACATAATACCGCAGCATGCTGCGGTATTATGTCCGGCTACAACACCTGACAGTGACTGAACGGCATACTGATGCAAACTGAACGGATTTCTATCCATTCAGAATGCATTGGGATATGTCTGATCAGTTCTTTTCCTGCATAGAGCCCTTTTGACGGAACTCTATGCTGGAAAAGAATAACGCAAGTGTGAAAGTACCCTTATGTGACACAGTAAGGCTCACTCTGTACTGGTAAGTTCTGCTTAGAAGCCACGTACCTGGGTATACTTATACGGGCTGAGTAATAAAAGTGCGGTGTGGCTTGTATAATAGTTAGAATCTACCACAAAAGCAGCCACTTTCTCGTGATTCAGACAGGAGTAATTGGGAGCATTCTTGTGTCGTCCGGAGAAGATTCTGTAGACAGACTGTGCGGTTTTCAATGAGTTTCCACATGTATCTAGTATATGATAGCCCAGGGTTATATTAGGAAGAAGGTCCGGATCAGCATTAATCGCATCTACAGCAATGATGAAGGACAGTACACTTCTATAGGGTTCAAGCTGAACACTGGAAAGATTGTTAATAGCGTTAGTATCAGAATCTGAAAACAAGACCCAATGTCATAACTATAGGTGAAGTAAAAGGATAGCTCTATACATTGATACTGTATATAATGGAGACAGGTATATAGAGATGAGGATGACTAGTAGTGATAAGCGGCAAGGGCAATATTCGAATTCATGTAATGAGAATATTCTAACACCTGAATATATAGCACTATGGAATATAGCGAATATATATTCTTTTTTTTAGAATATTCGTAATTTTTTCCAATTTAATGTGAACAGTTATTGTCCCAAAAGAAACTTAAGCAGGGAGGAATTATGACTTCAGATGGAAAAAAATAACAAATATTCTAAAAAACGGAAATATAGCACTATATTCTATAGTGCTATATATTCGGGTGTTAGAATATTCGCATTACGCGAATATCACATTGCCGATTTCTTGCATAAGAGAAAAAAAAATTTAAATAATGAAGAATATTCTAATTCACTATAAACTACACTATTACAGCCTTCTCACATTGGCCCACAAGCAAGAAGCAGGTAGGTATTATGGTAATGGGTTCAGATGAAAAAATAAAAAAATATATTTGTTTTTACAAATATATATCACTATATTTGAAATATTCACGATAAAATTCGTGCTCAACACTAATGACTAGAAACTAATGTTTAATGTCTATGGTTGCAGACAATAGCAGGGGTGGACTATCCATAGTCCCTATTGGGAAGATTCCTGGTAAGTCAACTCTCAGGTGGCCTCCCGAGCTCACTTTTTGGCTGCCGGACAATTACATAATGATCTGATGCTCCCCACATTAATGAACACTGGAAGCATAAGGTATTTATGTACCCAGTCGGAAACTGTAGGTGGCCTCCTAAATCTACCTGTAGCTCCATCCTTAGAAGAGCGACGCAGTTGAATACTGTGGCGGGGCAAGGAAGCTGATTGCAGCACTATAGGGGGTACTACTTGCTGTGCTAGAGGAGACATTACAGGGGGGACTAAAGGAGGCATTACTGGATATACTATAAGGGATTTTTAATACTGGGGCACTATGGGGGCATAATTATTATTTGGGGCACAATAGGTTGATATTATCATTGCTAAAGGCATTATAAGGGATACATTTAATTCTGGGGGCAATATATGGATAATTATTATTACCTGGGGCATAATGGGTGATGTTATTAGTGCTGGATGCATTATTAATACTGGAGGCACTATAGAGGTATTAAAGCTAGGGACATTTTAGGGCTCATTGTTATTATTATTGAGACCATTTCAAGTGCATTGCTATTATTACTTGAGGCAATTTAGGGGGCATTATTACTAAAGGCATTACAGAGAGCAATATGACTTCTGGCATAATATATTTCTGTAGTACAGTATCTGAGAGCATTGAAGAGGACAGCAGTATTGGCAGCAGTTAACACAGTGTTGGGGGTTGCAGCAGGATGGCACTTTCGGGGCACTAGGATGGGGAGGATCATGGAAAAGTGAGGCATTTAAGATGTCTGTGTGTAAAACTCTGCAGAGAGGAGACGTGGCTGAAAGAAGTAATCATGGTGGTCGTGGTCAAATGGTGAAGATAAGGTGAGAGAACATCTACATCTACATTGGATAATATATAATAAGTCTGTACACCCAATGAAATGACACTGGTCACCACTGTACATCCAAAGTCAAGAAAAATTGTGACCAACAATAAGATTATCACAAAGACTGATTCACAGGAATGACAACCCACATTATTTCAGCTTTTTCATGAGCTGCACATATAGGACCCTTAATCATACTATGCATTCAGGTTTGTCTTCTTTACAATAGGCTTGTGAGAGGCTTCCAAATAGTTATAGTTACATAAAGTACTTGTATCCTCTTCAGTTTGCACTATTGCTGTGTGTTACGTTTGATGTACCTAAATTGAAGTGTTATGTAACTGTAACCTGCCTATGTACTGAATAGTATGCCTGTGATTAGTGTTGAGCGAACAGTTCGAAAATCGTTCCGTACCGAATTTTGGGGTGTCCGGACACGGACCCGAACCCGGACATTTTCAAAAAAGTTTGGGTTCGGGTCCGGTGTTCATCGATTACTTCCCGCTTTCTGAAGGGCTGCACAGCAGCCAATCAGCTAGCGTTTTACTTCTTGCCCTAAGAGCCCATCACAGCCATGCCTACTAATGGCATGGCTGTGATTGGCCAAGTGCAGCATGTGACCCAGCCTCTATTTAAGCTGGAGTCACGTAGCGCCGCACGTCACACTGCTCTGATTAGTGTAGGGAGAGGACGCAGCTTCTGTCAGGGCGAGATAGGCAGGGATAAAGAAGTGAATGATCTACCTTTCTACACCTGTGCATCAGAACAACTCAGCTGAGCTGTTCACTGAAAGTCACTATTTTGTTGAGACTGGTCAGAGCGATTTTTACTGGCACTTGTATGTACCAAAACTAGCATTTTAAAAATTCTGGTGTCCAATTTGCAGCAGTTTTCTTGTAATTAATACCGGAAAAAGGAATTATATCTTCCAGTGTGGGAATTTATGTACACAAACTAGCATTTTAAAAATTCTGGTGTCCAATTTGCAGCAGTTTTCTTGTAATTAATTCCGTAAAAAGGAATGATATCTTCCAGTGTGGGAATTTATGTACACAAACTAGCATTTTAAAAATTCTGGTGTCCAATTAGCAGCAGTCTTCTTGTAATTAATACCGGAAAAAGGCATTACATTATCCAGTGTTGTAATTTTGGTGAAAAAAAGGCCAATTTAATCAATCTGGTGTTAGTTAGACCAGAAACAGTAGGCCGCACGTTTTTACTCCTGTAAAAGGGAATTATATCTCCCCGTGTGGGAAACTATGTACCAAAACTAGCATATTAAAAATTCTGGTGTCCAATTTGCAGCAGTTTTCTTGTAATTAATACCGTAAAAAGGAATTATATCTTCCAGTGTGGGAATTTATGTACACAAACTAGCATTTTAAAAATTCTGGTGTCCAATTAGCAGCAGTCTTCTTGTAATTAATACCGGAAAAAGGCATTACATTGTCCAGTGTTGTAATTTTGGTGAAAAAAAGGCCAATTTAATCAATCTGGTGTTAGTTAGACCAGAAACAGTAGGCCGCACGTTTTTACTCCTGTAACAAGGAATTATATCTCTCCGTGTGGGAATCTATGTAACTCGAAACTAGTATATTAAAAATTCTGGTGCTCCAATTTGAGCAGTTTTCTCTTGTGTCCAATTAGCAGCAGTCTTCTTGTAATTAATAATGAAAAGGCATTACATTGTCCAGTGTTGTAATTTTGGTGAAAAAATAATTTTAATCAATCTGGTGTTAGTTAGACCAGAAACAGTAGGTCGCAGACGTTTACTCCTGTAAAAGGAATTATATCTCCGTGTGGGAAACTATGTACCAAAACTAGCATATTAAAAATTCTGGTGTCCAATTTGCAGCAGTTTTCTTGTAATTAATACCGTAAAAAGGAATTATATCTTCCAGTGTGGGAATTTATGTACACAAACTAGCATTTTAAAAATTCTGGTGTCCAATTTGCAGCAGTTTTCTTGTAATTAATATCGGAAAAAGGAATTATATCTTCCAATGTGGGAATTTTGGGGCTAAAAAATAATATATTTTATTGTGGTGCGAGTTGAATCGCAACAATGAGGAAACATTCTATTAAGGGACGAGGACGCGGTCGTGGTGGTGTCCGTGGACCCTCTGTTGCTGGCAGAGGACGTGGCCGTTCGGCCTCAGGCGCACAAAGTAGTGAACCAACTCCCTCAAGTAGCCGGCAGAATTTTGAGCGATATTTGGGAGGGCCCAATGCCGTTATGAGGATGGTAAGGCCTGAGCAGGTACAGGCATTAGTCGATTGGTTGGCCGACAGTGCTTCCAGCACGTTCACCACATTGTCTTCCGCCCAGTCTTCTGCGGAAAGCGCACAGGTGGCACCTGAAAACCAAGCCCATCAGTCTGTCACATCACCCCCATGCATATAAGGGAAACTGTCTGAGCCTCAAGTTATGCAGCAGTCTCTTATTCTGTTTGAAGACTCTGCTCCCACGGTTTTCCAGCGGCGTCCACCTAGCCCTTCCCCAGCGGTGGAAGACATTCCATGCACTGACGCACAACCACTTATGTATCCAGATGATGAGGACATGGGAATACCACCACAGCAGAGTGACCGAGTCTCTGATTATGACGAAACACTAATGCCCACTACCGCGTCTTATTCCAGTGTGCAGACTGAACAGGAGGAGGTCAGGGAGGAAGACTGGGTGGAAGACGATGCAGAGGACGATGAGGTCTTAGACCCCACATGGACTGAAGGTCGTGCCGCTGACTTAAATAGTTCAGAGGAAGAGGCAGTGGTGAGACCGAGACAACAGCGAAGCCAAAGAGGGAGCAGGGGGCAAAAGCAGAACAGCCGCCGTCCAGAGAGTTCGTCTGCCATTGGCCAGCGTCAACAGGGACCCAGCACCCCAAAGGCATCTTCAAGGAGTTCCCTGGCATGGCACTTCTTCAAACAATGTGCTGAGGACAAGAACAGAGTGGTTTGCACGCTGTGCCATCAGACCCTGAGGCGAGGCATTAACGTTCTTAACCTGAGCACCACCTGCATGATCAGGCATCTACATGCAAAGCATGAACTGCTGTGGAGTACACACCTTAAAAACAAGGAACCCGCTCAGGCTCCCCCTGCTCCCTCTACCGCTGCTGCCTCGGCTTCCGCCTCGAGAGGAATGTTGCCACCTGCCGAGCAGCAAACAGAGGATGTGCCACCGACACCACCACCACCACCACCACTGTCACCTATCGTCTCCACTATTTCACACAGCAGCGTTCAGCTCTCCATCTCTCAAACCTTTGAGAGGAAGCGCAAATTCCCACCTAGTCACCCTCGAGCCGTTGGCCTGAATGCCAGCATTTCTAAACTACTGGCCTTTGAAATGCTGTCATTCCGGCTGGTGGACACAGACAGCTTCAAACAGCTGATGGCCATGGCTGTCCCACAGTATGTGGTTCCCAGCCGCCACTACTTCTCCAAGACAGCCGTGCCTTCCCTGCACATGCAAGTGTCCGATAAAATCAAGTGTGCACTGCGCAACGCCATTTGTGGCAAGGTCCACCTAACCACAGATACGTGGACCAGTAAGCATGGCCAGGGACGCTATATCTCCCTAACTGCACACTGGGTAAATGTAGTGGCGGCTGGGCCCCAGGCGGAGAGTTCCTTGGCGCACGTCCTTCCGCCGCCAAGGATCACAGGGCATCATTCTTTGCCTCCTGTAGCCTCCTCCTCCTACTCGGCTTGCTCCTCCTCTGCTTCCACCAGCTCATCCAGTCAGCCACACACCTTCACCACCAACTTCAGCACAGCCCGGGGTAAACGTCAGCAGGCCATTCTGAAACTCATATGTTTGGGGGACAGGCCCCACACCGCGCAGGAGTTGTGGCGGGGAATTGAACAACAGACCGACCAGTGGTTGCTGCCGGTGGGCCTCAAGCCCGGCCTGGTGGTGTGCGATAATAGGCGAAATCTCGTGGCAGCTCTGGGACTAGCCGGTTTGAAGCACATCCCTTGCCTGGCGCATGTACTGAATTTGGTGGTGCAAAAGTTCATTCACAACTACCCAGACATGTCAGAGCTGCTGCATAAAGTGCGGGCCGTCTGTGCGCGCTTCCGGCGTTCACATCCTGCCGCTGCTCGCCTGTCAGCGCTACAGCGGAACTTCGGCCTTCCCGCTCACCGCCTAATATGCGACGTGCCCACCCGGTGGAACTCCACCTTGCACATGCTGGAGAGACTGTGCGAGCAGCAGCAGGCCCTAGTGGAGTTTCAGCTGCAGCACGCACGGGTCAGTCGCACTGCGGAACAGCACCACTTCACCACCAATGATTGGGCCTCCATGCGAGACCTGTGTGCCCTGTTGCGCTGTTTCGAGTACGCCACCAACATGGCCAGTGGCGATGCTACTGTTATCAGCGTGACGATACCAATTCTATGTCTCCTAGAGAAAACGCTTAGGGCGATGATGGAAGAGGAGGTGGGCCAGGGCCAGGAGGAGGAGGAGGAGGATGACGGGTCGTTTTTAGCACTTTCAGGCCAGTCTGTTAGAAGTGGCTCAGAGGGAGGTTTTTTGCAACAGCAGAGGGCAGGTACAAATGTGGCCAGCCAGGGACCACTACTGGAGTACGAGGAGGATGAGGAGGAGGTGGAGGAGGATGAGGATGAAGCAGGTTCACAGCGGGGTGGCACCCAGCACAGCGCAGGCACATCCCTGGTGCGTGGCTGGGGGGATACAGAGGATGATGACGATACGCCTCCTACAGAGGACAGCTTGTCCTTACCTCTGGGGAGCCTGGCACACATGAGCGATTACATGCTGCAGTGCCTGCGCAACGACAGAAGAGTTGCCCACATTTTAATGTGTGCTGACTACTGGGTGGCCACCCTGCTGGATCCACGGTACAAAGACAATGTGCCCACTTTACTTCCTGCACTGGAGCGTGATAGGAAGATGCGCGAGTTCAAGCGCACACTGGTAGACGCGCTCCTGAGAGCATTCCCAACTGTCACAGGGGAACAGGTGGAAGGCCAAGGCAGAGGAGGAGCAAGAGGTTGCCAACGCAGCAGTGTCACGGCCAGCTCCTCTGAGGGCAGGGTTAGCATGGCAGAAATGTGGAAAAGTTTTGTCTCCACGCCACAGCTAACTGCCCCACCACCTGATACGGAACGTGTTAGCAGGAGGCAACATTTCACTAACATGGTTGAACAGTACGTCTGCACACAACTCCACGTACTGACGGATGGTTCGGCCCCATTCAACTTCTGGGTTTCCAAATTTTCCACGTGGCCAGAATTAGCATGTTATGCCTTGGAGGTGCTGGCCTGCCTGGCGGCCAGCGTTTTATCTGAACGTGTATTCAGCACGGCAGGGGGCGTCATTACTGACAAACGCAGCCGCCTGTCCGCAGCCAACGTGGACAAGCTGACGTTTATAAAATGAACCAGGCATGGATCCCACAAGACCTGACCCTCCCTTGTGCAGAGTAGTCCTTAATAACTGCCTTAAACCATGTTGTCTTGTACTCCTGGCCACTTCTTCATTGAAAAATCAATTTTTGAAATTAACTAGGATCTTGGGGTGCAACCCAGAGTTGAATGAACCTTCCCTCTGTCTGGGTGCCGGGGCCAAAGTACATGAAAGTGTCCTTCTCCTGTGCTGGGTGATATGAATGTTATACTTGTGCAGTCTGACATGTCTCCTTTGTGTGGGTGCAGGGGGCCAAAGTCACTGAAAGCGCCTTCTCCTGTGGTGGGTGATCTAAATGCCTGATTCTCTGCTGTGGGACCTCTCTCCTCTTTCTGGGTGCAGGGGTCAAAGAAACAAAAGGTGGCCTACTCCTGTGGTGGTTGACATGATGCCTGATTCTCTGCTGTGGGACCTCTCTCCTCCGTGTGGCTGCAGGGGTCAAGGTCTCTAAAAGTGCCCTTCTCCTGTGGTGGTTGATGTAAAACTGATGCTTGTGCTATCTGACCTGTCTCCTCTGTGTCGGTGCTAAGGCCTAAGTCACTGAAAGCGGCCTTCTCCTGTGCTGGCTGATATAAATGCCTGAATATCTGCTGTGGGACCTCTCTCCTCCGTGTGGCTGCAGGGGTCAAAGTCTCTAAAAGTGCCCTTCTCCTGTGGTGGTTGATGTAAAACTGATGCTTGTGCTATCTGACCTGTCTCTCTGTGTCGGTGCTAAGGCCTAAGTCACTGAAAGCGGCCTTCTCCTGTGCTTGCTGATATAAATGCCTGAATCTCTGCTGTGGGACCTCTCTCCTCCGTGTGGCTGCAGGGGTCAAAGTCTCTAAAAGTGCCCTTCTCCTGTGGTGGTTGATGTAAAACTGATGCTTGTGCTATCTGACCTGTCTCCTCTGTGTCGGTGCTAAGGCCTAAGTCACTGAAAGCGGCCTTCTCCTGTGCTGGCTGATATAAATGCCTGAATCTCTGCTGTGGGACCTCTCTCCTCCGTGTGGCTGCAGGGGTCAAAGTCTCTAAAAGTGCCCTTCTCCTGTGGTGGTTGATGTAAAACTGATGCTTGTGCTATCTGACCTGTCTCCTCTGTGTCGGTGCTAAGGCCTAAGTCACTGAAAGCGGTCTTCTCCTGAGGTGGTTGATATGATGCCTGATTATGTGCTGTGAAACCTCTCTCCTCCGTCTGGGTGCAGGGGTCAAAGTCTCTAAAAGTGGCCTTCTCTTGTGCTGGGTGATATAAAACTGATGCTTGTACCATCTGACAAGGGTGCAGGGGTCAAATTAACTAAATGGTGGCCTACTCCTGTGGTGGGTGATGTAAAACTGATGCTTGTACCATCTGACATGGTTGCCGGGGTCCCATTAAATGATGGCCTACTCCTGTGGTGGGTGATCTAAATGCCTGATTCTCTGCTGTGAAACCTCTCTCCTCCGTCTGGGTGCAGGGGTCAAAGTCTCTAAAAGTGGCCTTCTCTTGTACTGGGTGATGTAAAACTGATGCTTGTACCATCTGACATGGTTGCCGGGGTCCCATTAAATGATGGCCTACTCCTGTGGTGGGTGATCTAAATGCCTGATTGTCTGCTGTGAAAGCCTCTCTCCTCCGTCTGGGAGGAGGATGGGTGTCGCATTGTGCGAAAACACCCATACTATAAAAATATTTAAAAAAATATTCCCCATACATCAAACAGCAAAACGGACAAAAGCATCCAAATGGCGGATTCGCCATTTTTGGTCGCTTCATTTTCCACAACAAATTACATAAAAGGTGATCAAAAAGTCATACACACCCCAGAATGGTATCAAAAAAAGATAAGATTATAAAAGGCAAAAAATGATCCCCCATACAGATCCCCAGTACATATAATTACAAAAAAGTTATAGGGGTCAAAACATGGTGATAAAAAAGTAAAACTGATTTTTTCCCACATTAGAATTTTTTTTTCACTATCAAAATGCAAGAAAACCTATACATATAGGGTATCGCCGGATTCGTACTGACCTGTAGATTAAAAGTAACCAGTAATTTTTATCGCACATTGAATGTTGGAATTTAAGAACCCGCAAAACTGTGATGGAATTGCTTTTTTTTTTAAATTTCACCCAATTTGGAATTTTTTTACACCTTCCCACTACATAATATGCATAATATTAAATTGTGTCGTTGGAAAGTACAACTTTTCCAGCAAAAAAAAAGCCCTCATATGGCTATGTGAACCGAAAACTAAAAAACGTATGGCTCTGGGAAGGCTGGGAGAGCAAAACGAAAATGCAAAAAAAAAAAAAAACTCCGGTCATTAAGGGGTTAAATACACTGTTACATTAAACTTCATATTGACACCTAACACAAGAAAAAACCCCATTGAAAATGAATTTTAAGTTTGCTGTGACTGTTTATTTAATGTATTATTCATAAAATCAATGACGACAGCTTTTGTCTTCGCTGCATTGTATGGCTTATATCAGTCGAAGGTTTATATCAAGTTCTCATTGCCCAGAGAAATAACATATAAGCTGGAAAACAAACTACATTGAAACCGATGTCAGTGAGGGGGAAAGTCATACTCACTCTTCACAGTACAAGTCCAAAATATCGAATCTGTTATAAAATATAGCTCTACCAAGAAACCAATGAGCAGAAATCAGCCCGGCTATTAGGATATCTCCTTCCTTGTAGTATTCATATTCATGGCTGGGCTTAAATCCTTCCAGGTAGCATTGAGGATTATTGATTTTCTGAGATATAACAGGTAGTAGGAATTTAAGCAGATAGGAGGCAACAAGACCAGGAGAGCAATTCATGGTCTTCTTAGTTATGATAACAGTCAGCTCTTCAGAACCTCAGCACAGAAGAGTCCAGGGCGTCAGTCTGCAGCTGCTTATATTCACTGCCTGCTCCTGATTTAGACTCAGAGATTGCAACACGGCAACAGTAAGAGAGAAATAAATAAAACTTCAAGGTCTACATTTTTATTTTTTGTAAATTTGCCACAGTTCATTTTCGGAATTTAACTCATGACAGTTTTCATCTGCAACAACTAAAGAATTCATTGTCTGTAAATCACAAGCGGTGAGAATATCCTGGGGTCATTAGGGTCATTCCCAAGAATTATTCTTCTTATCTTCTGCAATGTCAAGATGTAAAACCTTGAATTCTCAGGTTCTGAATAGAGATGAGCGAACACCTGGATGTTCAGGTTCGAGAAGTTCGGCCGAACTTCCCGAAAATGTTCGGGTTCGGAATCCGAACTCGATCCGAACTTTATCCCGAAACCCAAACCCCATTAAAGTCAATGGGGACCCGAACTTTTAGGCACTAAAAAGGCTGTAAAATAGTCCAGGAACGGGCTAGAGGGCTGCCAAAGGCAGCAAAATGTAGGTAAATCCCCTGCAAACAAATGTGGATAGGGAAATGAATTAAAATAAAATAAAATAAATAAAATTTAACCAATATCAATTGGAGAGAGGTCCTACTGCAAGGAATCATGCGTCATATCACTCAACACTGGAGAAGGCCACTTTCAGTTATTTCGGCCCAGCACCCAGACAGAGGAGAGAGGTCCCACAGCAAGGAATCATGCGTCATATCAACCACCACCGGAGAAGGCCACTCTCAGTTATTTCGGCCCAGCACCCAGACAGAGGAGAGAGGTCCCACAGCAAGGAATCATGCGTCATATCAACCACCACCGGAGAAGGCCACTCTCAGTTATTTCGGCCCAACACCCAGACAGAGGAGAGAGGTCCCACAGCAAGGAATCATGCGTCATATCAACCACCACCGGAGAAGGCCACTCTCAGTTATTTTGGCCCAGCACCCAGACAGAGGATAGAGGTCCCACAGCAAGGAATCATGCGTCATATCAACCACCAACAGAGAAGGCCACTCTCAGTTACTTCGGCCCAGCACCCAGACAAAGGAGAGAGGTCCCACAGCAAGGAATCATGCATCATATCAACCACCACCGGAGAAGGCCACTCTCAGTTACTTCGGCCCAGCACCCAGACAGAGGAGAGAGGTCCCACAGCAAGGAATCATGCATCATATCAACCACCACTGGAGAAGGCCACTTTCAGTTATTTCGGCCCCACCACCCAGACAGAGGAGAGGTTCATTCAACTTTGGGTTGCACCGCAAGATCATGGTATAGTTAAAAAAATGAGGATTCAATAAAGAAGTGCCCCGGAGTAAAAGAATACATGGTTGAGGGGGAGGCAGTTATAAATGTCTATTCTGCACAAGGGAGGGACAGGTCCTGTGGGATCCATGCCTGGTTCATTTTTATGAACGTCAGCTTGTCCACGTTGGCTGTGGACAGTCGGCTGCGTTTGTCAGTAATGACGCCCTCTGCCTTGCTGAATACACGTTCAGACAAAACGCTGGCCGCCGGGCAGGCCAGCACCTCCAAGGCATAAAATGCTAACTCTGGCCACGTGGACAATTTAGAGACCCAGAAGTTGAATGGGGCCGAACCATCATTCAGTACGTGAAGGGGTGTGCAGACGTACTGTTCAACCATGTTAGTGAAATGCTGCCTCCTGCTAACACGTTCCGTATCAGGTGGTGGTACAGTTAGCTGTGGCGTGGAGACAAAACTTTTCCACATTTCTGCCATGCTAACCCTGCCCTCAGAGGAGCTGGCCGTGACACAGCTGCGTTGGCGACCTCTTGCTCCTCCTCTGCCTTCGCCTTGGGCTTCCACTCGTTCCCCTGTGACATTTGGGAATGCTCTCAGGAGCGCCTCTACCAGCGTGCGCTTGTATTCGCGCATCTTCCTATCACGCTCCAGTGCAGGAAGTAAGGTGGGCACATTGTCTTTGTACCGGGGATCCAGCAGGGTGGCAACCCAGTAGTCCACACACGTTAAAATGTGGGCAACTCTGCTGTCGTTGCGCAGGCACTGCAGCATGCAGTCGCTCATGTGTGCCAGGCTCCCCAGAGGTAAGGACAAGCTGTCTTCTGTGGGAGGCGTATCGTCATCGTCCTCCGTATCCCCACAGCAATGCACCAGTGATGGGCCTGAGCTGTGTCGGGTGCCACCCCGCTGTGAACCTGCTTCATCCTAATCCTCCTCCACCTCCTCCTCCTCGTCCTCCAGTAGTGGGCCCTGGCTGGCCACATTTGTACCTGGCCTCTGCTGTTGCAAAAAACCTCCCTCTGAGCCACTTCTAACAGACTGGCCTGAAAGTGCTAAAAATGACCCCTCATCCTCCTCCTCCTCCTCCTGGGCCACCTCCTCTTCAATCATCGCCCTAAGCGTTTTCTCAAGAAGACATAGAAGTGGTATTGTAACGCTGATAATGGTGTCATCGCCACTGGCCATGTTGGTGGAGTACTCGAAATAGCGCAACAGGGCACACAGGTCTCACATGGATGCCCAATCATTGGTGGTGAAGTGGTGCTGTTCCGCAGTGCGACTGACGCGTGCGTGCTGCAGCTGAAACTCCACTATGGCCTGCTGCTGCTTGCACAGTCTCTCCAGCATATGTAAGGTGGGGTTCCACCTGGTGGGCACGTCGCATATGAGGCGGTGAGCTGGAAGGCCGAAGTTCCGCTGTAGCGCAGACAGGCGAGCAGCGGCAGGATGTGAACGCCGGAAGCGCGCACAGACGGCCATCACTTTATGCAGCAGCTCTGACATGTCGGGGTAGTTGTAAATGAACTTCTGCACCACCAAATTCAGCACATGCGCCAAGCAAGGGATGTGCGTCAAACCGGCTAGTCCCAGAGCTGCGACGAGATTTCGCACATTATTGCACACCACCAGGCCGGGCTTGAGGCCCAACGGCAGAAACCACTCGTCAGTCTGTTGTTCATTACCCCGCCACAACTCCTGCACGGTGTGGGGCTTGACCCCCAAACATATAAGTTTCAGAATGGCCTGCTGACGTTTACCCCGGGCTGTGCTGAAGTTGGTGGTGAAGGTGTGTGGCTGACTGGATGAGCTGGTGAAAGCAGAGGAGGAGGAAGCCGAGTAGGAGGAGGAGGCTACAGGAGGCAAAGAATGATGCCCTGCGATCCTTGGCAGCGGAAGGACGTGTGCCAAGGAACTCTCCGCCTGCGGCCCAGCCGCCACTACATTTACCCAGTGTGCAGTTAGTGAGATATAGCGTCCCTGGCAGTGCTTACTGGTCCACGTATCTGTGGTTAGGTGGACCTTGCCACAGATGGCGTTGCGCAGTGCACACTTGATTTTATCGGATACTTGGTTGTGCAGGGAAGGCACGGCTGTCATGGAGAAGTAGTGGCGGCTGGGAACAACATACTGTGGGACAGCCATGGACATCAGCTGTTTGAAGCTGTCTGTGTCCACCAGCCTGAATGACAGCATTTCAAAGGCCAGTAGTTTAGAAATGCTGGCTGGCATTCAGGCCCAGGGCTCAAGGGTGGCTAGGTGGGAATTTACGCTTTCTCTCCAAGGTTTGTGAGATGGAGAGCTGAACGCTGCCAGGTGACATGGTGGAGATGCTTGGTGACGCAGGTGGTGGTGTCGGTGGCACATCCTCTGTTTGGTGGGCGGCAGGTGCCAACGTTACTCCCGAGGCGGAGGAAGAGGCTGAAGCAGCAGCAGAAGAGGGAGCAGGGGGAGCCAGAGTGAGTTCCTTGCTTTTAAGGTGTTTACTCCACTGCAGTTCATGCTTTGCATGTAGATGCCTGGTCATGCAGGTTGTGCTAAGGTTCAGAACGTTAATGCTTCGCTTCAGGATCTGATGGCACAGCGTGCAAACCACTCGGGTCTTGTCGTCAGCACATTGTTTAAAGAAGTGCCATGCCAGGGAACTCCTTGAAGCTGCCTTTGGGGTGCTCAATCCCTGGTGGCGGTGGCCAGTAGCAGGCAAACTCTCTTGGCGGCGGCTGGTCTGCTTTTGCCCCCTGCTCCCTCTTTTGCTATGCTGTTGGCTCGGTCTCACCACTGCCTCTTCCTCTGAACTATCAAAGTCAGTGGCACGACCTTCATTCCATGTGGGTCTAGGACTTCATCGTCCCCTGCATCGTCTTCCACACAGTCTTCCTCCCTCACCTCCTGTTCGGTCTGCACACTGCAGAAAGACGCAGCAGTTGGCACCTGTGTTTCGTCATCATCAGAGACGTGCGGACTCCGATGAGGTGGTATTCCCATGTCCTCATCATCAGGAAACATAAGTGGTTGTGCATCAGTGCATTCTATGTCTTCCACCACTGGGGAAGGGCTAGGTAGATTCCCTTGGGAAACCCTGCCAGCAGAGTCTTCTAACAGCATAAGAGACTGCTACATAACTTGAGGCTCTGACAGTTTCCCTGATATGCATGGGGGTGATGTGACAGACTGATGGGCTTGGTTTTCAGTTGCCACCTGTGCGCTTTCTGCAGAAGACTGGGTGGGAGATAATGTTGTGAACATGCTGGATCCACTGTTGGCCACCCAATTGACTAGCGCCTGTAACTGCTCAGGCCTTTCCATCCTTAGAACGGCATTGGGCCCGAACAAATATCGCTGTAAATTCTGGCGGGTACTGGAACCTGAGATAGTTGGTTCACTAGGACGTGTGGCTGTGGCAGAATGGCCACGTCCTCTCCCAGCACCAGAGGGTACACTAACACCACCACGACCGCGTCCGCGTCCCTTACTAGATGTTTTCCTTATTGTTACCGTTCACCAAGCACAACAATAAGGAAAACAATATTTGGCCCAATGTATTGATTTCAAATTCAGGCTTTTTTTTACAGGCACCTAACACTATCTGCCTATTTGTTTATGTAGCGTATTACACTAATCCAGGCACAGCAGTAACCACTGATTTAGTGGAATATCTCTTTTAGGGCTAGTATTTAGGCCATGGATGAAAGGTATAATTTTATGGACAGATTTACACTTGGCCTGCAACAGCTGGGACACCAGATTCAGGGTATTGCTATTTTGGCAGATTAATTTCACCCCAGAACAAAATATATGTTTTGGCGGACACTATGAAACCTGGCCTGCACCAGCTGCGACACCAGATTCAGGGTATTGCTATTTTGGCAGATTAATTTCACCCCAGAACAAAATATATGTTTTGGCGTACACTATGAATCCTGGCCTGAAACAGCTGGGACACCAGATTCAAGGTATTGCTATTTTAAAAATTTAAATTCACCCCAGAAAAAAATATATGTTTTGGCGGACAATATGAAACCTGACCTGAAACAGCTGGGACACCAGATTCAGGGTATTGCTATTATGGCAAATTAATTTCACCCCAGAACAAAATATATGTTTTGGCGGACACTATGAAACCTGGCATGTAACAGCTGCGACACCAGATTAAGGGTATTGCTATTTTGGCAAATTAATTTCACCCCAGAACAAAATATATGTTTTGACGGACACTATGAAACCTGGCCTGCAACAGCTGGGACACCAGATTCAGGGTATTGCTATTTTGGCAGATTAATTTCACCCCAGAACAAAATATATGTTTTGGCGGACACTATGAAACCTGGCCTGCAACAGCTGGGACACCAGATTCAGGGTATTGCTATTTTGGCAAGATTAATTTCACCCCAGAACAAAATATATGTTTTGGCGGACACTATGAAACCTGGCCTGCAACAGCTGGGACACCAGATTCATGGTATTGCTATTTTGGCAAGTGAATTTCACCCCAGAACAAAATATATGTTTTGGCGGACACTATGAAACCTGGCCTGCAACAGCTGGGACACCAGATTCAGGGTATTGCTATTTTGGCAAATTAATTTCACCCCAGAACAAAATATATGTTTTGGCGGACACTATGAAACCTGGCCTGCAACAGCTGGGACACCAGATTCAGGGTATTGCTATTTTGGCAGATTAATTTCACCCCAGAACAAAATATATGTTTTGGTGGACACTATGAAACCTGGCCTGCAACAGCTGGGACACCAGATTCATGGTATTGCTATTTTGGCAAGTGAATTTCACCCCAGAACAAAATATATGTTTTGGCAGACACTATGAAACCTGGCCTGCAACAGCTGGGACACCAGATTCAGGGTATTGCTATTTTGGCAGATTAATTTCACCCCAGAACAAAATATATGTTTTGGCGGACACTATGAAACCTGGCCTGCAACAGCTGGGACACCAGATTCAGGGTATTGCTATTTTGGCAGATTAATTTCACCCCAGAACAAAATATATGTTTTGGCGGACACTATGAAACCTGGCCTGCAACAGCTGGGACACCAGATTCAGGGTATTGCTATTTTGGCAGATTAATTTCACCCCAGAACAAAATATATGTTTTGGCGGACACTATGAAACCTGGCCTGCAACAGCTGGGACACCAGATTCAGGGTATTGCTATTTTGGCAGATTAATTTCACCCCAGAACAAAATATATGTTTTGGCAGACACTATGAAACCTGGCCTGCAACAGCTGGGACACCAGATTCAGGGTATTGCTATTTTGGCAAATTAATTTCACCCCAGAACAAAATATATGTTTTGGCGGACACTATGAAACCTGGCCTGCAACAGCTGGGACACCAGATTCAGGGTATTGCTATTTTGGCAGATTAATTTCACCCCAGAACAAAATATATGTTTTGACGGACACTATGAAACCTGGCCTGCAACAGCTGGGACACCAGATTCAGGGTATTGCTATTTTGGCAAATTAATTTCACCCCAGAACAAAATATATGTTTTGGCGGACACTATGAAACCTGGCCTGCAACAGCTGGGACACCAGATTCAGGGTATTGCTATTTTGGCAGATTAATTTCATCCCAGAACAAAATATATGTTTTGGCGGACACTATGAAACCTGGCCTGCAACAGCTGGGACACCAGATTCAGGGTATTGCTATTTTGGCAATTAAATTTCACCACAGAAAATAATCTATCCTTTGCCAGACAGCAGACAGTATTATACTTGTCTAGCCAAAGCTGGTACACCAGATTTAGGGGATTGGTATTTGTACAATTGTATTTAACCCCTTAATAAAATATAGAAATTGCTATCCTGAGTTTCTAGGGGTGACAATTAGAACAGCCAAGCCCCTGATGTAGGATATAGCAAAAAAAAACTAGTATTGATGGATTGATGGACTTGAAGATATAATATATGGGGGCACACCTATCCAAACCAAACGAGTGCTGGCAGCAGTGTGAATCAACAGACCAAAATATATGAACAAAGAACACTGCACACAAGAATGCCGCACATCAAAGATATAATATTAATTATATAAATTTATTATTTAAAACACAAAACATGACACACGACAAAAAAGGGGTTAAAAACATTGTATACAATGAATCACCAACAGTGTGGATATATGGTCCAACACTGACACCCACCACACGGCCCTGTCACAATAATCTCATAGTACAATCCCAAACAATTGGCTCACAGTGGATAATCTGGACAATACTCAGCAAACAATAGCGGTATCTACATTAAAAAATCCACAAGAGCTATAATGCTTATCACAATAGCATGGTAATGCACGGGTCCAAGGTGGTGGGGCAAAACAAGCTCGACGCGTATCGCCGGTACACAGCCGGCTTCCTCAGGAGTGTCACCTTTGCTAATGTTCAGGTAGCCTTATTTAAGCATCACATTATAGACAAAATAATAATCACCTGTTAGGCCAAATAGGGAGACCGCCCACCGCTCAACCCCTCCCTGGACAAGCAGCGTGGGAAGAGCGCCCCAAAGATGGACACCGCCGGACACCACCGCTCCAAGCAAACAATACATTTGTTATTAATGAAGCCGACAAAGGCGGGAATGTTGTCTTATGGGATGTCAACTTATACACACAGGAGGCTAGGAGACAACTTTATAATAGAACGTTCTATACGCCTTTACCCTCTAACCCTACCAATGTCTTTAAAAGGAAATTGGACACCCTTCTTGGGACAGCTCAGTGACATGAATATTATCACCAAAAAAGAATTTGACTTTTTACAGGTTAGTCAGCCTATCATCCCAACATTTTATCTGCTACCTAAGGTGCATAAAAATTTGGACAGACCGATTGTGGCGGGGATTGGGGGACTCTCTGAACAAGCATGTGTTTATATAGATTTTTTCTTACAATCACATGTTCTAGGTTTGCCCTCTTATATACGTGATTCGATGCACCTGATTGAAGAACTACGGGATATCGAACTTACGTCAGAGACACTTTTGGTGACATGTGATGTCGAGGCCCTTTATACCAATATTGCACATGAGGATGGTGTCCGAGCTGTACGACACTATCTGGAGGGGTCGTCGGTGAGCGACCCGGCCCATCACATGTTCCTGGTAAGTCTACTTGATTTTGTTTTACACCACAATTACTTTGTTTTTGATCGCACATTTTACAGGCAGGTTTCGGGGACCGCAATGGGTGCCCGGTGTGCTCCTTCCTATGCCAACCTATTTTTAGGGTGGTGGGAGGAGACACTGGTGCGCCCATTACCCCTGTTTCGGGAGCATGTGGTGGTGACACTCCTAAGGAAGCCGGCTGTGTACCGGCGATACGCGTCGAGCTTGTTTTGCCCCACCACCTTGGACCCGTGCATTACCATGCTATTGTGATAAGTATTATAGCTCTTGTGGATTTTGTAATGTAGATACCGCTATTGTTTGCTGAGTATTGTCCAGATTATCCACTGTGAGCCAATTGTTTGGGATTGTACTATGAGATTATTGTGACAGGGCCGTGTGGTGGGTGTCAGTGTTGGACCATATATCCACACTGTTGGTGATTCATTGTATACAATGTTTTTAACCCCTTTTTTGTCGTGTGTCATGTTTTGTGTTTTAAATAATAAATTTATATAATTAATATTATATCTTTGATGTGCGGCATTCTTGTGTGCAGTGTTCTTTGTTCATATATTTTGAATTGATGGACTTGGTGGCAGCTTGTTCTGCTGCACCACAAGTCACAAAATGGCCGCAGATCAACCCAGAAAATAAGTGACAGAAAAACGCTCTGTGCAGCCTAAAAACCAGTGAGCAAGTAACTAGCAGAAGTTCAATCATTTACAGCTGTAGATCGATCCGTTCATTAGGTGCTGTTGCTGACTTTACCCTGCCTAATCTCGCCCTGACAGAAGCTGCGTCCTCTCCCTACACTAATTAGAGCAGTGTGACGTGCGGCACTACATGACTCCAGCTTAAATAGAGGCTGGGTCACATGCTGCACTTGGCCAATCACAGCCATGCCATTAGTAGGACGTAAAACGCTAGCTGATTTGCTGCTGTGCAGCCCTTCAGAAAGCGGGAAGTAATCGACGAACAACGAACCCGAACCCGAACTTTTTTGAAAATGTCCGGGTTCGGGTCCGTGTCCCGGACAACCCAAAATTCGGTACGAACCCGAACGATGCTCGAACTGTTCGCTCAACACTAGTTCTGAATGTTTAAACTTCTGTCCTTCATCATACTGCAGTAAATTAGCCTTATAAAGAACTGATATAGGAAGAAAGGGTTTGTGTATCTGGAGAACTGGGCCGATTTTTCAGCTGACTACAAGATATACTGCAGTGATTGCCTGCACTGCACTAGAAAGGGTGCATCTGTACTGGGTAAAATTGCGGCCTAATACTACAGATTTTAGGGTGTTCATTGTCTTTGATATTTCAGTAAATCTATTAAGCCTTGATTGTGTAATTAGGGTGAAATTATGGCCTGATACTACAGATATTGTGGTGTTCACAATTTTTTATATATAAGTAAGACCTTTAATTCTTGATTGTGTAATCCGGGTTAAATTGCGGTCTGATACTACAGATGTTGAGATGTTCACTAGGGACGACCGCTGGATATCCGGGTTCGAGGGGTTCGGCCGAACATTGTTTCAAAGTTCGATTCGGGTTCCGAACTTGAGCCAGAACAATGAACCCCATTAAAGTCAATGGGGACCCGAACTTTGTGGCACTAAAATGGCTGTAAAATAGTCATAGAAAGGGCTAGAGGGCTGCAAGGCTCCAAAGTGGGCGCAAAAGCAGTAAAATTGCCCTGCAAACAAATGCGGATTGAGGAGGCTGTGTACATCGCGGTGTAGGTCGAAGAGGCGGCGGAGGAAGCCAGTACTTTCTGTTTGTTTTTTTCCACATGTCTGTCAATTCTGTGTCAGGTTGCTAAAGGCCATAGAGTGACAGTTTGGTGATTGTATGCCCTGGGTTAAAACTGGGTAAAAAATTTCATCTCAGTTATAGATCTCACACATCCCATTTCTGGGGACTATATATTAAAATAATATTTCTCCTACTACAGTAAGATGGATGCCAAAGGTGTGTTCTAAATTTTAAAAAAAAGTCACAGACATACTACACAGTGGAATATACGGATGAAAGGGGTGTTTCTAACTTTTTCACAGACACTACCCAGAAGAATTTCCTCTCCTACATTAATTGGATTGATTCAGAATGTGTCGTCTTATTACAATTCTTAATTTTTTTCTAGGGTGGTAACTAGATTTGAAAAAAATTCGGTACGACCCGAATATATTCAGGGTGAATTACATTAAAAACAGCTATCTCCTGGCTGCTGAGAGCCTTTATAGTGGTGTAGAACACTGTGCCTTGAAGTAACACTCATAGGGAGTCTGCTGTGGTAGTGAAATAATACTGTTAGTCAGTATGACATGCAGATGACAGATGCTGCTCTTAGAATCATCGCAAACTTCACGTATTTAGGCAATCACGGGGCAAAAACTGAACAAATAACTCAAGTATGAACTCAGCCTTACAGGTAGATGTTAGCGCCAAGAAAAAGCACACTACTTTTACACCCTCATGTGATTCCACATAGATGTCTTCAGAACATGTTCTATTAAATGCTTATACAAGTAGAGGCCCCCGACAGAGTGGAGAGGGTGTCAGCAGTAAGTTTGTGTTGACGTCACTGATTATTTTGCCCTCCCTATGATCCGTCAGAATAATAACCCACAAAAAACGGATCCCGTCTGTGGAGCATCCACCTTCAGTCGGTCAGCATTTGGTCAGTAATCCATCAGTATTGCTAATGCCAAAAAAAAGTGGATCCAAAACAGAGATGACACGTGAACCGAATATTTGCATGTCTTCTGTGTTTTTTACTCATTCCTGCTTTTGGCTGTCAAATCCCAAGTCAATTCTGATGGGCCCATACAGGCCTCACAGCTACTACACAGAGAGGATTTGTTGTGCATCTCATTTTACCTTCCTTCTGACTAATCAGAAAAAGAGTCAAATAAAACATGATGTCAGCCAAGCCAAAAAGGCAAAATAGTGGCCCAGTCATTAAGTGGGGAGGGTGGTAACAGCATGAGAAGTCCACAGAGTGGCCCTATGACATAGTAGTGAGGTGGAAGCAGCATGAGGAGGCCACAGAGTGGCACGACGACGAGAGATTGCAGAGGTGGCAGAAGCATCAGGAGGCCCCAGAATGTCAACAAAACAGAGTGTGGAGGTGTAAGCAGCATGAGAAGGCCACAGAGTGGCACAATGACATAGTCTGGAGGTGGCGGCAGCATCAGGAGGTCACAGAGTAGCACAATGACAGAGTGCTGAAGTGGCGGCGGCAGCAACATCAGGAGTAGGCCACAGATTGGCATGACGACACAATGTGGATTTGGGTGGCAATAACGGTACCCGCTGACGATGGTGGGTGTAAGAAGGAGCACTTGGCATCAGATGTGTGGCATCAGGCAGGTGGCAGCATCAGAGTACTAGCTGAGGCAGGTAGCCAAAAGAAACCGGTCTCTTTTGTCAAAGTTTGGGTGAGGCAGCATGGATGATCTGATCTGATGCATCAGGCATTGGGGGGAGGAAATCCTGGCTGATCCACACCTCATTCATCTTGACAAAGGTCAGTCTCTCCCAATTTTGGATGAACAGGCCAGTTCTTCTTGGGGTATCTATGGCCCCCGCCGCACTAAACACCCGCTCTGATGCCAAACTACTGGCTGGGC
The DNA here is from genome assembly GCA_033119425.1 of Bufotes viridis. NCBI lineage: Eukaryota > Metazoa > Chordata > Amphibia > Anura > Bufonidae > Bufotes > Bufotes viridis. The sequence goes on along the minus strand of JAKVIS010000036.1, from coordinate 39,740 downwards.
AGGACAGCTTTTCCAGAGCATACTCTGCTAGTTACGGCCACAAATACAGTTTGGCTGCCCAGTAGTCCAGCGGGTCTTTAATGTGGGTGCCAGGGTGCTGTCAAAGTATGCCACCGCCACCTGCTGGTTCAGGTCCTGCTCTATGTGTAGCTGCTGCTACTGAGTACTTTCTTCACTATGCGGCTGAAGAAAGCTGATCATCAGCGACTTTAGACTCAGGCTGCTGTTGATGGAGCTGGTACTGCTCCTGCCACGCCACTCCTCACCAGCAGCCATGGCAGTGGAACATGAGCACAGAAGGCCCCCCGGTCGGACGATGGCGCAGATAGGCAGCGGCCATCTGGCTACATAAGATGCCTTTATAGTACTTCAGATTGTAGTCCCTTTCAGTGCGTGTAAAAAAGGCCCCCATTTTGGACCAGTAGCGAGGGTCCAACAAAGTGGAGAGCCAGAAGTCAACCCTCTGCCGAATGGAGACAATTCAGCTGTCATTATGCAAGCAAGTGACCATGCATCAGGCCATTTGTGCAAGTGACTCGGTGGGACTCCCTGCTTCCATCTCCACTGCATACTGCCACGGTGTGTCTGGGTCCTCTGCCTCATCTTCCTCACTGCCCTGTAGCTCCTCTGGCTGGTCCTGCTCCTCCTGCTCCTTCTCTACTGTCACCTGTGTAGAAAAATCACCCATTGCGCTACACATTGCTTGTGCTTCAATGTCCTCCTCCTCCAATTCAGACCCCACAGGGCTGATGTGGCCATGAGATATAGGTACCACGTCTTCAGTCCATTAACCATCCAGATATACCAGCAACTGTTCTAGGACTTGAAGCAGTGGAATGACATTGTTTGTCCCATACTTCTGGCGACTGACAAATAACGTGGCATCCTCAAAGGGCCTGAGCACACGGCAGGTGTGACGTATGAGCTGCCACTGGCTAACATCAAAGTTACACAGGGGATTACTCATGTCCGCTTGGATCCTGAAGAAATCATTTATGGCCTTTCTCTGTTCGTATAGTCGGTCCAACATATGGAGGGTATAATTTCAACAGTTGGAAATGTCACATATCAGCCTTTGTTGGGGGATGCCGTTCTGCCTCTGCAGCTCAAGGAGGGTGTGCTTTGCTGTGTACGAGTGACTGAAGTGCATGCAAAGTTTCCTAGCCATTTTTAGGATGTCTTGCAGATGGGTGGAAGACTTCAGGAACCGCTTGACAACCAGATTAAACACATGTGCCATGCAGGGAGCATGGCTCAGCCCTCCTTGACGCAGCGCAGACACATTGTTCTTTCTGTTAGTCACCATGGTTCAGATTTTGAGTTGTCTTGAAGAAAGCCAGGATTCGATTTCTTGACGAAGGACACGGAGCAGTTCCTCCCCTGTGTGACTCCGTTCGCTCAGGAAAACGAGGTGTAGAACAGCCTGACACCGCAGTGCTCTGTACATGTGAGGAGGCAGAGATGAGGACATTTTTGCAGGACCAATGGCATGGCAACGTTGAGGCGGAAGAGGCATCACCTGGCCAAGTTGCTGGTGTGGCTGTGCAGGAATCATTCACCCAGTGGCTCATAAAGGACATGTATTGACCCTGCCCGAAATTACAACTCCACATGTTGGTGCTGCCGTGCACTTTGGATGGCAAAGAAATGATGGCTTGGGACTCTCCACCTCGTCTCGGCACAAGCCATCAGTTCTCTGAAAGGTGCAGAGTCCACCACTTGGAAAGGGAGGGACTGCAGCAACAGCAATTTGGACAGGAGCACATTCAGCTTCTGCGCCGTTTGATGTGTGCAGGCATACTGTTCAGTGATGAGCGAGCATGCTCGACTGAGTATTGGTTCAGCTCGAGCATCGTCTCGGGCGCTCGGCTTTACTCGGCTGAGCATCGCGTGTATTCGTCGCATTGCACGAGTCTCCTCCCTGCACGTTTGGCACCTTCTAATCAGCCAATCAAGGTCCAGGTAAGTAATCCCCTCAGTATAAGGCCATAGACATGAGCAGACAGTAGGCAGGGACATGATAGCGTTTTGCTCTAAACTTAATGATTTTACTCCAAAAACCTTATTAAAAGACCTAACAGTCCTTTTCAGGACTACAGTGTGTGTTTAACAGCAATGTAGCACCTTTTTCTTTTTTAAGAAGAGGTTAGCTTCAGCACTATCAGGGACAGGCATCACCAGGAAGGGACAGATAGTGCAGGGCTTTAAAATCGCTTTTTTAACTACCCAAACATCTAAAAGACATAAAGATTTCAGATTAGTGATCTACGATACGCCATCATAAAGCAGTGTGTTCGGCAGATATTATAAATAGGGGCTTATTCACTACATTGTGCCTGGTACTGAGATATACACTGCATCATCATAAAGCAGTGTGTTGGGCAGACATTATAAAAAGGGGCTTATTCACTACAGTGTGCCTGGTACTGAGATCTACACTGCACCATCAAAAAGCAGTGTGTTGGTCAGACATTAAAAATGGGGCTTATTCACTACAGTGTTGCTTGGTACTGAGATATACACTGCACCATCATAAAGCAGTGTGTTGGGCAGACATTATAAAAAGGGGCTTATTCACTACAGTGTGCCTGGTACTGAGATATACACTGCACCATGAGAGAAATTATTTTTCTGGGGAAATTAACCTAACTTGTGCCAAATGTGTGTGTGTGTTCAATCAGCAACCGTTATATTAATTACTCCTGCAGAAAGTGATTAATACTCTGGTCATAGTTATCTATTTTTGGGCACATCTGTGTGTGCGTTTAGGCCGCAACCGTATAAACAGTATTCCCGCAGAGAATATATTTTATTTGGGACAAATTTGTGTCCAATATTATAGAACTACATCCGAATACAGTTTGTATTGTCAAAATTACATTATCTCTGGCCTAGTGTAGTGTTGGAAATCTGTATGTTTCTGTATCCAGTACCATACTGGAAGCCAATGCAGTGTGGATTGTAAAAATTACATTATCTCTGGGCTAGTGTAGTGCCGAGAATCAGTATTTTTCTGTATCCTGTACATTACAGCAAGTCAATAAAATGTGTATTGTCAAAATTTTATTTTCTCTGGCCTCGTGTAGTGCCGGAAATTTGTATTTTTTTGTATCTAGTACCTTACTGGAAGCCGATACAGTGTGTATTGTAAACATTATATTATCTCTGGGCTGGTATAGTGCCCAAAATCTTTAATTTGTTGTATCCAGTACATTAAAGAAAGTCAATAAAATGTGTACTGTCAAAATTACATTATCTCTGGCCTAGTGTAGTGCCAAAAATGTGTACTTTTCTGTATCCAATAACTTCCTGGAAGCCAGTACAGTGTGTATTGCAAAAATTACATTATCTTTGGGCTAGTGTTGTGCAGAAATCTGTATTTTTCTGTATATAGTACATTACAGCAATTTAATAGAGTGCGTATTGTCAAAATTACATTATGTCTAGCCTAGTGTAGTGCCGAAAATCTGTATGTTTCTGTATCCAGTACATTATAGCAAGTCAATAGATTGTGTATTGTCCATATTGCATTATCTCTGGCCAAATGTAGTGCCGGAAGCCGATACAGTGTGTATTGTAAAAATTACATTATATCTGACCTATAGTAGCGCCGAAAATCTATATTTTTCTGTATGCAGTACCTTACTGTAAGTCTAAAGGGTGTATAGTCAAAATTACATTATCTCTGGCCTAGTGTAGTGTTGAAAATGTGTATTTTTCAGTATCGAGAACCTTACTGGAAGCCAATAAAGTGTGTATTGTAAAAATTACGCCATCTGTGGGCTAGTGTAATCTTTATTTTTCTGTATCCAGTACATTATAGCAAGTCAATAGAGTGTGTTTTGTCTAAATTACATTATCTCTGTCCTAGTGTAGTGCCGAAATTCTGTATATTTAGGTATCCAGTACATTACAGCAAGTCAATAGAGTGTGTATTGTCTAAATTACATTATCTCTGGGCTAGTGGAGTGCCAAAATCTGTATTTTTCTGTATCTAGTACTTTACTGGAAGCCAATAGAGTGTGTATTGTAAAAATTACATTATCTCTGGCATAATGTAGTGCCGAAAATCTGTATTTTTCTGTATCCAGTACATTATAGCAAGTTAATAGAGTGTGTATTGTCAAAATTACATTATCTCTCTCCTAGTGTAGTGCCGAAAATCTGTATTTCTGAGTATGCAGTACATTACAGCAAGTCAATAGAGTGTGTATTGTCAAAATGACATTATCTCTGGCCTAGTGTAATGCTTGAAAACAGGATTTTGCTGTATCCAGTAAATTACATCAATTCAATAGAGTGTGTATTTTCAAAATTACATTATCTCAGGTCTAATGGAGTGCCCAAAAAGTTTTTTTTCTGGATCCAGTATAATACAACAAGTTTATAGAGTGTGTATTGTCAAAATTAAATTTTCTATAGGCCTAGTTTTCTGCCGAAAATCTGTGTGCTTCTGTTTCCAGTACCTTACTGGAAGCCAATACAGTGTGCATTGTAAAAATTACATTATCTCTGGTGTAGTTTAGTGCCGAAAATCTGTTTTTTCTATATCCAGTAGAATACAGCAAGTTAATTGAGTGTGTTTTGTCAAATTACATTATCTCAGGCAAATATAGTGCCAAAAATCTGTAATTTTTCTGTCTCCAGTACATAATAACCAGTCAAAAGATTGTTTATTGTAAAAATTACATTATCTCTGGTCTAGTGTATTGCCGAAAATCAGTTTTACTTCTGTATCCAGTACAATACCGCAAGTTAAATGAGTGTGCATTGTCAAAATTACATTATCTCTGTTCTAGTATAGTGCCCAAAATGTGTATTTTTCTGTCTCCAGTACCTTACTGGAAGCCAATAGAGTGTGTATTGTCAAAATTACATTATCTTTCTCCTAGTGTAGTGCCGAAAATCTGTATTTTTCATTATCCAGTACATTACAGCAAGTCAATAGAGTGTGTATTGTCAAAATTATATTTTCTCTGTCCAAGTGTATTGCCGAAATAGGATTTTGCTTTATCCAGTAAATTACAGCAAGTCAATAGAGTGTGTATTTTCAAAATTACTTTATCTCTGGTGTAGTGGATTGCCGAACAAGTATTTTTTTCTGGATCCAATACAATAGGTTAATAGAGTGTGTATTGTCAAAATTACATTATCTCTAGGCCAAGTGTTCTGCCGAAAATCTCTATGTTTCTGTTTCCAGTACCTTACTGGAAGCCAATACAGTTTGTATTGTAAAAATTACATTATCTCTGGGCTAGTGTAATGCCGAAAATCAGTATTTTTCAGTATCCAGTACTTTACAGCAAGTCAATAGAGTGTGTATTGTCAAAATTACATTATCTCAGAGCTAGTGTAGTGCCCAAAATCTGTATTTTTCTGTATCCAGTACTTTACTGGAAGCCAATAGAGTGTGTATTGTCAAAATTACATTATCTCTGGCCTATTGTAGTGCACAAAATCTGTAATTTTCAGTGTCCAGTACTTTACTGGAAGCCAGTAGAGTGTGTATTGTCAAATGAAACATAATCTCTGGTCTAGTGTAGTGCCGAAAATATGTTTTTTTTGTCTGGATCCAGTACAATACAACAATTTAATAGAGTGTGTATTGTCAAAATTACATTATCTCTGGGCATATTGTTCCGCTGAAAATCTGTATTTTTCTGTTTCCAGTACCTTACTGGAAGCCAATACAGTATGTATTTAAAAATTACATTATCTCTGGGCTAGTTTAGTGCCGAAAATCTGTATTTTTTTGTATCCAGTACCTTACTGGAAGCCAATATAGTATGTATTGTAAAAATTACATTATCTCTGCGCTAGTGCAGTGCGGAAAAAAAAGGATTTTTCTGTATCCAGTATCTTACGGGAAGCCAAAAGAGTGTGTATTGTCAAAATTAGATTATCTCATTCCAAATATAGTGCCAATAAACTGTATTTTTCTGTATCCAGTACATTATAGCAAGTCAATAGAGTGTGTATTGTCAAAATTACATTCTCTCTGGTCTAGTGTATTGCCGAAAATCTGTATATTTCTGTATCCAGTACATTATAGCAAGTCAATAGAGTGTGTATTGTCAAAATTGCATTATCTCTGGTCTAGTGTATTGCCAAACATCTGTATTTTTCTGTATTCAGTACATTATTACCAGTCAATAGAGTGTGTATTGTCAAAATCACATTATCTCTGGTTAGTGTATTGCAGAAAATTAGTTTTTTTTTCTGTATCCAGTAGAATACAGCAAGTTAAATGAGTGTGTTTTGTCAAAATTAAATTATCCCTGGGAAAGAATAGTGCCGAAAATCTGTATTTTTCTGTCTCCAGTACATTATAACCAGTCAACAGATTGTTTATTGTTAAAATTACATTATCTCTGGTCTAGTGTATTGCCGAAAATCAGTTTATTTTCTGTATCCAGTACAATGCCACAAGTTAAATGAGTGTGTATTGTCAAAATTACATTATCTCTGTTCTAGTGTAGTGCCGAAAATCTGCATTTTTCTGTTTCCAGTACCATACTGGAAGCCTATACTTTGTGTACTGTAAAAATTACATTATCTCTGGGCTAGTGTAGTGCCCACTAAAAGGATTTTTCTGTATCCAGTACCTTATTAGAAGCCAAAGGAGTGTGTATTGTCAAAATTACATTATCTCTGGGCTAGTGTAGTGACGAAAATCTATATTTTTCAGTGTCCAGTACCTTACTGGAAGCCAATAGAGTGTGTATTTTAAAAATTACATTATCTCTGTCCTAGTGTAGTCAAGAAAATCTGTAATTTTCTATATGCAGTTTATTCTAGCAAGACAATAGAGTGTGTATTACTTAATCTCTGGCCCAGTGTAGTGCCGAAAATCAGTTTTATTTCTGTATCCAGTACAATACCGCAAGTTAAATGAGTGTGTATTTTAAAAATTACATTATCTCTGTCCTAGTGTAGTGCCCAAAATCTGTGTTTTTCTGTCTCCAGTACCTTACTTGAAGCCAATACAGTGTGTATTGTCAAAATTACATTATCTCTGGCCTAGTGTAGTGCAGAAAATCTGTAATTTTCTGTATCTATTACATTAAAGTAAGTTAATAGAGTGTGTATTGTTAAAAAGATATTATCTCTCGGCTAGTGTAGTACTAATAATCTGTATTTTTCTGTATCAAGTACATTATAGTAAGTCAATAGAGTGTGCATTTTCAAGATTTCATATTCTCTGGCCTAGTGTAGTGCCCAAAATCTGTATTTTTCTGTATCCAGTACCTTACTGGAAGCCAATATTGTGTGTATTGTCAAAATTCCATTATCTATGGTCTAGTGTAGTGCCAAAAATCTGCATTATTCTGGTTCCAGTACCATACTGAAAGCCTATACTGTGTGTACTGTAAAAATTGAATTATCTGTGGGCTAGTGTAGTGCCCAATAAAAGGATTTTTCTGTATCCAGTATCTTATTGTTAGCCAAAGGAGAGTATATTGTCAAAATTACATTATCTCTGGGCTAGTGTAGTGACGAAAATCTATATTTTTCAGTGTCCAGTACCTTACTGGAAGCCAATAGAGTGTGTATTGTTAAAATTACATTATCTCTGTCCTAGTGTAGTCCCGAAAATCTGTAATTTTCTATATGCAGTTTATTCTAGCAAGACAATAGAGTGTGTATTACTTTATCCCTGGCCCAGTGTAGTGCCAAAAATCAGTTTTTTCTGTATCCAGTACATTACACCAAGCCATTAGAGTGTGTTTTGTAAAAATTACATTATCTCTAGGCTAGTGTATTGCCCAAAATCTGTATTTTTCAGTATCCAGTACATTATAGCAAGTCAATAGAGTGTGTATTGTCAAAATTACATTATCTCTGGCCTAGTTTAGTGCCCAAAATCTGTATTTTTCTGTATCCAGTACATTATAGCAAGTCAATAGAGTGTGTATTGTCAAAATTACATTATCTCTGGCCTACTTTAGTGACGAAAATCTGTATTTTTCTGTATTCAGTACCTTACTGAAAGCCAATAGAGTGTGTATTGTCAAAATTAAATTATCTCTGGCCTAGTGTAGTGCAGAAAATCTGTAATTTTATGTATCCATTACATTAAAGTAAGTTAATAGAGTGTGTATTGTCAAAAAGACATTATCTCTCGGCTAGTGTAGTACCACAAATCTGTATTTTTCTGTATCAAGTATATTATAGTAAGTCAATAGAGTGTGCATTTTAAAGATTTCATTTTCTTTGGCCTAGTGTAGTGCCCAAAATCTGTATTTTTCTGTATCCAGTACCTTACTGGAAGCCAATGTAGTGTGTATTGTCAAAATTACATTATCTATAGTCTAGTATAGTGCAGAAAATCTGCATTTTTCTGTTTCCAGTACCATACTGGAAGTCTATACTGTGTGTACTGTAAAAATTGAATTATCTCTGGGCTAGTGTAGTGCCGAATAACAGGATTTTTCTGTATCCAGTACATTTTGGAAGCCAAAGGATTGTGTATTGTCAAAACTACATTTTCTATTTCCTAGTGTAGTGCTGAAAAACAATATTTTTCTGTATCCATTACATTAAAGCAAGTCAATAGAGTGTGCATTGTCAAAATTACATTATCTCTGTTCTGGTGTTGTGCCCAAAATCTGTATTTTTCTATCTCCAGTACCTTACTGGAAGCCAATAGAGTGTGTATTGTCAAAATGACATTATCTCTGGCCTAGTGTAGTGCAGAAAATCTGTATTTTTCTGTATCCATTACAATAAAGTAAGTTAATAGAGTGTGTATTGTTAAAAAGACATTATCTCTCTGCTAGTGTAGAACCAGAAATCTGTATTTTTCTGTTTCCAGTACCATACTGGAAGCCTTTACTGTGTGTACCTTAAAAATGTAATTATCTCTGGGCTAGTGTAGTGCTGAATAACAGAATTTTTCTGTATCCAGTACCTTATTGGAAGCCAAATGATTGTGTTTTGTCAAAGCTACATATTCTCTTTCAAAGTGTAGTGCCGAAAAACTATATTTTTCTGTACCCTTTACATTATAGCAAGTAAATAGAGTGTATATTGTCAAAATTACATTATCTCTGTTCTAGTGTATTGCCGAAAATCTGTATATTTCTGTATCCAGTACATTACAGCAAGTCAATAGAGTGTGTATTGTCAAAATTGTATTATCTCTGGTCTAGTGTATTGCTAAAAATCTGTATTTTTCTGTATCCAGTACATTATTACCAGTCAATAGAGTGTGTATTGTCAAAATCACATTATCTCTGGTCTAGTGTATTGCCGAAAATCATGTTTTTCTGTATCCAGTACAATACCACAAGTTAAATGAGTGTGTATTGTCAAAATTACATTATCTCTGTTCTAGTGTAGTGCCCAAAATCTGTATTTTTCTGCCTCCAGTACATTACTGGAAGCCAATAGATTGTGTATTGTCAAAATTACATTTTCTCTTTCCTTGTGTACTGCCGAAAAGAATATTTTTCTGTATCTATTACATTACAGCAAGTCAATAGAGTGTGTATTGTCAAAATGACATTATCTCTGGGCTACTGTATTGCCGAAAATCTGTATTTTTCTGTATCCAGTACATTACAGGGAAGTCAATAGAGTGTGTATTGTCAAAATTACATTATCTCTGCGCTAGTGTAGTGTGCCAAAATCTGTATTTTTCTGTTTCCAGTACATTACTGGAAGCCAATAGAGTGTGTATTGTCAAAATTACATTATCTCTGGCCTAGTGTAGTGCCGAAAATCTGTATTTTTCTGTATCCAGTACATTACAGGAAGTCAATAGAGCGTGTATTGTCAAAATTACATTATCTCTAGGCGCTAGTGTAGTGCGCGCAAAATCTGTATTTTCTGTATCCAGTACTTACTGGATGCCAATAGAGTGTGTATTGTCAAAATTACATTATCTCTGGCCTATTGTAGTGCACAAAATCTGTAATTTTCAGTTTCCAGTACTTTACTGGAAGCCAATAGAGTGTGTATTGTCAAAATTACATAATCTCTGGTCTAGTGTAATGCCGAAAATATGTTTTTTTTTGTCTGGATCCAGTACAATATAACAAGTTAATAGAGTGTGTATTGTCAAAATTACATTATCTCTGGGCCTAGTGTTCTGCTGAAAATCTGTATTTTTCTGTTTCCAGTACCTTACTGGAAGCCAATGCAGTGTGTATTGTAAAAATTACACAATCTCTGGGCTAGTTTAGTGCCGAAAATCTGTATTTTTCTGTATCCAGTACCTTACTTGAAGCCAATACAGTATGTATTGTAAAAATTACATAATCTCTGCGCTAGTGTAGTGCCGAATAAAAGTATTTTTCTGTATCCAGTATCTTACGGTAAGCCAAAAGAGTGTGTATTGTCAAAATTCGATTATCACTTTCCTAGTATAGTGCCAATAAACGGTATTTTTCTGTATCCAGTACATTATAGCAAGTCAATAGAGTTTGTATTGTCAAAATTACATTATCTCTGGACTAGTGTAGTGCAGAAAATCTGTAATTTTCTGTATCCATTACATTAAAGTAAGTTAATAGAGTGTGTATTGTCAAAAAGACATTATCTCTCGGCTAGTGAAGTACCAGAAATCTGTATTTTTCTGTTTCCAGTAACATACTGGAAGCCTATACTGTGTGTACTTTAAAAATTTAATTATCTCTGGGCTAGTGTAGTGCCGAATAACAGAATTTTTCTGTATCCAGCACCTTATCGGAAGCCAAATGATTTGTATTGTCAAAGCTACATATTCTCTTTCCTAGTGTAGTACCGAAAAACTATATTTTTCTGTACCCATTACATTATAGCAAGTAAATCGAGTGTGTATTGTCAAAATTACATTATCTCTGTTCTAGTGTAGTGCCCAAAATCTGTATTTTTCTGTCCCCAGTACCTTACTGGAAGCCAATAGATTGTGTATTGTCAAAATTACATTTTCTCTTTCCTAGTGTACTGCCGAAAAAGAATATTTTTCTGTATCTATTACATTATAGCAAGTCAATAGAGGGTGTATTGTCAAAATTACATTATCTCTGGGCTACTGTATTGCCGAAAATCTGTATTTTTCTGTATCCAGTACATTACAGGAAGTCAATAGAGTGTGTATTGTCCAAATTACATTATCTCTGCGCCTAGTGTAGTGAACCAAATTCTGTAATTTTCAGTTTCCAGTACTTTACTGGAAGCCAATAGAGTGTGTATTGTCAAAATTACATAATCTCTGGTCTAGTGTAGTGCCGAAAATATGTTGTTTTTTTGTCTGGATCCAGTACAATACAACAAGTTAATAGAGTGTGTATTGTGAAAATTACATTATCTCTGGGCCTAGTGTTCCGCTGAAAATCTGTATTTTTCTGTTTCCAGTACCTTACTGGAAGCCAATACAGTGTGTATTGTAAAAATTACATTATCTCTGGGACAGTTTAGTGCCGAAAATCTCTATTTTTCTGTATCCAGTACCTTACTGGAATCCAATACAGTATGTATTGTAAAAATTACATAATCTCTGCGCTAGTGTAGTGCCGAATAAAAGGATTTTTCTGTATCCAGTATCTTACCATAAGCCAAAAGAGTGTGTATTCTCAAAATTAGATTATCTCTTTCCTAATATAGTGCCAATAAACTGTATTTATCTCTGTTCTAGTGTAGTGCCCAAAATCTGTATTTTTCTGTCTCCAGTACATTACTGGAAGCCAATAGATTGTGTATTGTCAAAATTACATTTTCTCTTTCCTAGTGTACTGCCGAAAAAGAATATTTTTCTGTATCTATTACATTATAGCAAGTCAATAAAGGGTGTATTGTCAAAATTACATTATCTCTGGGCTACTGTATTGCCAAAAAACAGGATTTTGCTGTATCCAATAAATTACAGCAAGTCAATACAGAGTGTATTTTCAACATCACTTTATCTCTGGTCTAGTGGAGTGCCGAAAATGTATATTTTTCTGGATCCACTACAATAAAACAAGTTAATAGAGTGTGTATTGTCAAAATTACTTTATCTCTAAACCAAGTGTTCTGCCAGAAAATCTGTAAGTTTCTGTTTACAGTACCTTACTGGAAGCCAATACAGTGTGTATTGTAAAAATTACATTACCTCTGGGCTAGTGTAGTGCCGAAAATCTGTATTTTTCTGTATCCAGCACCATATTTGAAGCCAAATGATTTTGTATTGTCAAAGCTACATATTCTCTTTCCTAGTGTAGTGCCGAAAAACTATATTTTTCTGTACCCATTACATTATAGCAAGTAAATAGAGTGTGTATTGTCAAAATTACATTATCTCTGTTCTAATGTAGTGCCCAAAATCTGTATTTTTCTGTCTCCAGTACCTTACTGGAAGCCAATAGATTGTGTATTGTCAAAATTACATTTTCTCTTTCCTAGTGTACTGCCGAAAAAGAATATTTTTCTGTATCTATTACATTATAGCAAGTCAATAGAGGGTGTATTGTCAAAATTACATTATCTCTGGGCTAGTGTAGTGCCGAAAATCTATATTTTTCCGTACGCAGTACCTTACTGGAAGCCAAAAGAGTGTGTATTGTTAAAATTACATTATCTCTGTCCTAGTGTAGTCCCGAATATCTGTAATTTTCTATATCCAGTTTATAATAGCAAGTCAATAGAGTGTTGATTACTTTATCTCTGGCCCCGTGTATTACGAAAAATCAGTTTTTTCTGTATCCAGTACATTACACCAAGCCAATAGATTGTGTTTTGTAAAAATTACATTATCTCTGTGCTAGTGTAGTGCCCAAAATCTGTATTTTTCAGTATCCAGTACATTACAGCAAGTCAATAGAGTGTGTATTGTCAAAATTACATTATTTCTGGTATAGTGTATTGCCGAAAATCGTTATTTTTCTTTATCCAGTACATTACAGCAAGTCGATAGAGTGTGTATTGTCAAAATTACATTATCTCTGGCCTAGTGTAGTGCCCAAAATCTGTATTTTTCGGTCTCCAGTACCCTAATGGAGGCCAATAGAGTTTGTATTGTCAAAATTACATTATCTCTGCGCTAGTGTAGTGCACCAAAATCTGTATTTTTCTGTATCCAGTACTTTACTGGATGCCAATAGAGTGTGTATTGTCAAAATTACATTATCTCTGGCCTATTGTAGTGCACAAAATCTGTAATTTTCAATTTCCAGTACTTTACTTGAAGCCAATAGAGTGTGTATTGTCAAAATTACATAATCTCTGGTCTAGTGTAGTGCCGAAAATATGATTTTTTTTTGTCTGGATCCAGTACAATACAAGTTAATAGAGTGTGTATTGTCAAAATTACATTATCTCTGGGCCTAGTGTTCCGCTGAAAATCTGTATTTTTCTGTTTCCAGTACCTTACTGGAAGCCAATACAGTGTGTATTATAAAAATTACATTATCTCTGGGCTAGTGTAGTGCCGAAAATCTGTATTTTTCTGTATCCAGTACATTACAGGAAGTCAATAGAGCGTGTATTGTCAAAATTACCTTATCTCTGCGCTAGTGTAGTGCGCCAAAAGCTGTAATTTTCTGTATCCAGTACTTTACTGGATGCCAATAGAGTGTGTATTGTCAAAATTACATTATCTCTGGCCTATTGCAGTGCACAAAATCTGTATTTTTCTGTATCCAGTACCCTAATGGAAGCCAATAGAGTGTGTATTGTCAAAATTACATTATCTCTGGGCTAGTTTAGTGCCAAAAATCTGTATTTATCTGTATCCAGTACCTTACTTGAAACCAATACAGTATTTATTGTAAAAATTATATAATCTCTGCGCTAGTGTAGTGCCGAATAAAAGTATTTTTCTGTATCCAGTATCTTACGGTAAGCCAAAAGAGTGTGTATTGTCAAAATTCGATTATCTCTTTCCTAATATAGTGCCAATAAACTGTATTTTTCTGTATCCAGTACATTATAGCAAGTCAATAGAGTGTGTATTGTCAAAATTACATTATCTCTGGTCTAGTGTAGTGCAGAAAATCTGTAATTTTCTGTATCCATTACATTAAAGTAAGTTAATAGAGTGTGTATTGTCAAAAAGACATTATCTCTCGGCTAGTGTAGTACCAGAAATCTGTATTTTTCTGTTTCCAGTACCATACTGGAAGCCTATACTGTGTGTACTTTAAAAATTTAATTATCTCTGGGCTAGTGTAGTGCCGAATAACAGAATTTTTCTGTATCCAGCACCTTATTGGAAGCCAAATGATTGTGTATTGTCAAAGCTACATATTCTCTTTCCTAGTGTAGTGCCGAAAAACTATATTTTTCTGTACCCATTACATTATAGCAAGTAAATAGAGTGTGTATTGTGAAAAATTACATAATCTCTGGTCTAGTGTAGTGCCCAAAATCTGTATTTTTCTGTCTCCAGTACCTTACTGGAAGCCAGGCTTCGTCTGTGAGGGGTGAAGCGCGCGTCGAGGTTTCTGGTGTCCACGCTCCTCCCGGATAAGATAATGGGTAAAATATATCTTACTTTCTACATTGCACTATTTGACTGCTTGGGTTAGGTTTGATATTATATCCCACCCTCTCAGTAGGGTTGCTTTTCTGACCATTTGGTTGTACATCTATATGAGTTTTCCGTGTGGGAACTACATTCCTGTATGTTTCAACTTATATATACCCATTTTGTGTATGTAGTATTATTATATCCCATATGTCTACATATTCGGGTAGTGCGTGGACTTTGTCTTCCGGGTTGTGGCCTGCTGTGACAGGCACTTCAGTGTTTTGCTTTTCCCGTATGTTATGTGCTACTTTATAATAATAAAACTAAGAGATATTTTATCGTATATGGTGTAACTCTTTTTTGCAAGGGTTCAGTTATTTTGGGTATCAGTATATAATACTCCTTGCTAGATATTGCTGATGATTAGTTTGAGGAACTTCTTTTTGGTTTGGTAACCCTTACACTACCTGATCGATACAACATCATACCTGATCGTATACACACACTGGATGTTTTAAAGCACTTTATTCCAAACAATTTAGGAATGTTAGGTGATTTATGTGGATTAAAACCTGACTCTGCGTCAACTACGTAATTTTCCATGGAAATTTTGCCATGGATCCCCCTCCGGCTTGCCACAGTCCAGGTGTTAGTACCCTTGAAAAACTTTTCAATCACTATTGTGGCCAGAAAGAGTCCCTGTGGGTTTTAAAATTTGCCTGCCTATTGAAGTCTATGGCGGTTCGCTCAGGTCGTCCGTTCGCGAATAAGTGCGAAAGTTCGCGTTTGGCATTCGCGAACGAAAAATTTTATGTCCGCGACATCTCTAGTCCTCATATTGTAAATGTTTAAACAGCTGTAACTAAGGGAAAAACTCAAGGAAAACAATGGTGTCTGAATAAACTAAAGATTGATTTATGCATAATGCTGCTGCAGTAGTAAGATATGCTAAAATGTATTTTTCTTTATGAAAACATGACAGTTACCCTTTAAACAGGATGTTCAATCAGTGAAAAGGGTAGAGTAAACCAGGGAGGTGGGAACTGAAACTAGAGGCACAGGGAACTAAGCTTCAGTCCAGCACAGGAGCTGTCCAGAAAGCTGAATTTCTCAGTTGGTTGAGCTGCAGTCTAGGACACAGGAGTCCCTGGGTTCAAGTTCTGACAGTAGTCCCCTCCTTTTAGGATGGCGTCTGGACATTTTAGGAACTGGTTTCTATGGATGTCTGTGATGAAAAGCCCTTGTAAGCCTGTGGGAGTGAACATTGTTTTCTGGTTCTCATGATTTCTCTTCTGGTCCATAACCCTTACATTGCACCAGATATTGCACTCGACCTCTGAAAATTCTAGAGTTCAAAATTTTCTTAGTAATGTATTCTTCCTCCCCTTGGACTTTTACTGGTACAGGATGTGGCTGATTTCTCCCTGGAAAAGGGTTTTCATCGAATGGCTTGAGCAATGACACGTGGAATGCAGCACTCTCAGGTCTCAGTGACGTTTATTGGCGTCATCTCGTGAGACCTGAGATTTCCTGTGAACACGCGCTCACAGGAGCCTGTGTTCATAGGATTGCTCAGTATTCAAGTTTAACTACAGCCTGCCAGCGCTGATCATTGGCTGGCAGGCTGTAGATTTTTAAAAGAACCAATCAAATAGGTATATCAGACGCTATTTTGTAAATAGCGTCTGATATACCTGCTACCTGCTCCTCTGGTGGTCCCTTTTGCTTGGATCGACCACCAGAGGACACAGGCAGCTCTGTAAGTAGCACCAAGCACCACACATACATTACACATACCCCTCCTTGTCACTTATTAACCCCTTATTAACTCCTGATCACCCCATATAGACTCACTGATCACCCCCGTCATTGACCACCCCCCTGTAAGGGTCTCTTATCACCGCCAGTTAGTTAGCTACTTGTTAGGTAGCTAGCTCCCAGCCCACCGCACCGCAGTCACTGATTAGTCGCTGATTAGCGTCATCGCTGTCGCAAATCAGTATCTGTATAGTATCTGTAAGTAATAAAGACTGATCGCAATCAGATCTATATCAGTACATTAGGGTCACCTTAGGCGCTACAAAATCTGATCTTGTGCCCACACTTGCGTTCAGTCCGCCCCTCCACAGTGACAGAATTTATTTTTTCTGATCACTGCAAAAACATTGTAAAATCGCTGCGGCGCTATAAAGATCACTTTTGAGTTTTTGGGATCTTATTAGCGATCGCAGCTTTACTTCACAAGCACTCCCTTTTACTAGGCAGGTGTGCTCTTTTTCCTGGGTAGTCTCAGAGGAATACCCCCTAAATTTAGTAAGTCCAAAATGTCAAAAAAGACGGACATTACTCTTACCGGTAATCGTTTTTTCCTTTAGCCTCCACAACGGCAGTAACATGGAGAGATGATCCCGCCTTCTCAGGGACAGGAAACAAACTTTTGGATCAGCCCATAAATGGCCCCCTCCCTCTTACCTCTTCAGTTAGTAACCTAGTACTCAGAATAAATGCAAGAAAATTTTTAATCAAGATATCCACAACAATACAGATACTGAAACTGAAAACCCCCTTTTTATTTTTTTATTTTTTTAGTTCATAAGCCTTTGACCCGATGTGGTTCTTTTTTTTTTTTTTTTTTGGGGGGGGGGGGAATTCCTCCTGCCGTTGTGGAGGCTAAAGGAAAAAACGATTACCGGTAAGAGTAATGTCCGTCTTTTCCCCACTCCTCCACAACGGCAGTAACATGGAGGAAATAACATAGAATAATGACTAGGGTGGGACAACTGCCGATAGGACTCTACGCCCAAAGGCTAAATCTCTGTCAGCCGAGATATTTAACTTGTAATGTCTAAAAAATGTGCATGGATTTGACCATGTAGCGGCCCGACAAATGTCCTCCAAGGAGGCAGAGGCTCCCTCGGCCCAGGAAGTGGCCAAGGCTCGAGTTGAATAAGCTTTAAGGAAAGGGGGAGGAGATAGTCCTTCCGTCTGGTAGGCCAGGGCAATACACGACTTGATCCATCTTGAAATAGAAGTCTTGCTGGCCGCTTTCCCTTTATACAGGCCCATGTACTGAATGAGCAATTGATTGGTCCTCCTAAGCTCCCTCGTGGCATCTAGATATTGTAGGACACATCTTCTTACATCCAGGTTGTGGAAGAGTTTCTCTTTCTCGGACTTTGCCTGGGAACAGAAAGAAGGAAGGGTAACTTCCTGTTGACAATGGAATTTTGACACTACCTTTGGAAGGAATTCCGGTGAATGTCTTAAAGTGATCCTGTCTTCTGTCACAGAAAGGTAGGGAGGCAAGATAGAAAAAGCCTGAATTTCACCTACTCTCCTAGCTGTAGTGATGGCTAAGAGAAATACTGTTTTTAGAGTGAGAATTCTTAAAGGTAGTTCAGAAATCGGCTCAAACGGAGGATGCATCAGTTTGGATAGTACTAAGTTGAGGTCCCAGGGAGGAACAAGAGATCTTACTCTTGGGCGAACCCTGACAGCGGCTTTGAAGAATCTTTTGACTATCTCTATGTCTGCCAGTTTGTGATCGAAAAAGACGCTTAAGGCTGCAACCTGTACCTTTAATGTACTCACTGCCAGGCCTTTATCCAAGCCCCTCTGAAGGAAGTCCAGTACAAGGGACAGTTGGAGTTCCCCCGAGGGATTATATCTGTCCTTCCCAAACTGCAAAAAAGATTTCCAGGCCCTCAGATATATCTTAGAGGTAACCGGTTTCCTACTTAGCAGTAGAGTGGAAATCACCTTATCAGAGAAGCATTTGTTCTTCAAAATACTCCTCTCAACCACCAGGCCGTCAAACGAAGCTGAGTAACCTGGGGATGAGATACTGGGCCTTGGAGAAGGAGGTCTGGACGAGGAGGCAGAAACCAGAAATCTTCTCCCGCGAGATTCTTCAGCACCGGGAACCATGACCTTCGCGGCCAGAAAGGTGTGACTAGGATGATCTGAGCTTTCTCCTTTAGGATCTTTGCTATAACCCTCTGTATGAGTGGGAATGGAGGGAAGGCATATAACAGAACTGGTGGCCAGGGTACCGAAAGGGCATCTACCTTCAAGGGATGATCCTGGACTGACAGAGAATAAAAATCCGGGACTTGCCTGTTTTTCCTTGAGGCAAACAGGTCGATCCTTGGTACGCCCCATCTGAAACAGACTTGTTCGAATACTTGGTGATTCAACATCCATTCTCCTGCACTTAGCCGGTCTCTGCTGAGAAAGTCTGCTAACCGATTCTCTTTCCCCTTTACATGGGCTGCTGATAAAGAGAGAAGGTTTAGCTCTGCCCAACTCAGGATCTTCTTTATCACTAGGCTCAGGGTCTGACTCTTTGTACCCCCTTGCCTGTTTAAATATGCCACAGTTGTAGCGTTGTCTGAAAGAATTTTTACGTTCCTTCCTTGAAGAGAGGAGGCAAAACTTTTTAGTGCTTTCCAAACTGCCGTCAATTCTCTCCTGTTGGACGACGCTACCTGTAGATCGGGCCCCCATCGGCCCTGCGCCAGTTGTCCTTCCATATGGGCTCCCCATCCCTGTTGGCTTGCATCTGTGGTGATGACCATCAGATCTGATGGTCTCCAGGGCACTCCTCTTGAAAGATTCCTTCGGTCTAACCACCAAGTCAAAGATGCTTTTACCTGACCTGGAATTCTCACTTTTTTGTTCAACGATGTCTGTCTCTTGTCCCAGGATTTCAGAAGAAAGGACTGTAAAGTTCTTGAGTGGAATTGAGCCCATTTTACTGAAGGGATGGTCGTAGGAAAACCTTTTTTTCTGTCAGAGGCTTTTTCTAAGATATCGTCCAGTGTTGTGCCAAAAACTCTATCTCCTTCACATGGTAGCGTGCAAAGCCTATTTTTAGAAGCAGTATCACCAGACCAGGTTCGTAACCAGATTGCCCTTCTTGAAGCATTGGATAATGCGGCTGTTCTGGCCGAAAGCTTCACTATATCTGCTGATGCATCTGCAATAAAATTTGCAGCCTGTTTTAACATTGGAATGGACGCCAGAATGTCTTCCTTAGGGGTGTCAGCTTCAATATGTTCTTCCAATTTACCCAATTTGTCCATAGGGTCCTTAAGGAGCCCTAGATCTTCAAAGGGGAGAGCCGTCTTTTTGGAAATTTTTGCCACCGGGGCGTCTACCTTAGGGGATTTGTCCCAGGTTGCCGAGTCCTCCTCGGAGAAAGGGTACTTTCTCTTGAACCATTTAGAAGCGGATTGCTTCTTTTCTGGATCTTTCCATTCTGATTGAATGAGCGCCTTTATGTTTGGGTGGACCGGAAACACACGTTTTTTCTTATCTCCTAGTCCCGCAAACATATGGTCTTGCACAGAAAGGGGTTCCCTGGGCTCTTCCAGATTCATGGTGGCTCTTATTGTTTTTAGCAGGGAGTCTGTTTCTTCCACTGAGCACAGAGGTTTCCCATATGCTTCTTCTGAAGCGTCCGAATCAGAACCAGAAGAGATTTCACCTTCATCTATGTCTGATTCCTGAGCTGAAATAATGGACTTGGACGTAGACGGCCTGGGAGGTAACGCAGAGAGTTTTGCTTCTACTGCTGCTCCCACTTCTTCTTTGATCACACCCCTTAGGCTCTCAACTAAGGATGGCGTCTCTTCTGAAATTACTTTTTCACAACATTTTTAAAATAAGGGCTTTTTGTAAGAGCTCTGAAGTATTCTCCTACAGATAGCACATTTCTTCTTTAGTGATGGATCCTTTTTTGAGGATTCTTTCCCCTAAGAGACACAACCATAGAAAAGGTGTTTTTAGCTCTTATAAAAAAGGCCAGGAAGGAGAAAACACCATCACTAAAGAAGCAGCAGGAACCCTTCTAACAAAAAAAGCATTTGGGAGGAGGCTTACCGGGCTAGAGGGCCTGGATGACCCTGTGGGCCGCCTGGGCGATTCATCAGCTGGCTGGGACATCTTGGAGAGGAGCGCTGGAGCTGCATGAGGACGCCGGCAGCTCGCGCTCCTTTACTTCCTGGCTCCAACTGATGACGTCAGACTCCGCCCCTTCGCGTCCTGTAAGGCCCGCTGCGCCTTACTTCCTGCTCATACCGGCGCGCGCGCGGCCCAGGAGAGGAGATGGAGAGTGTCCCCAGGCCCCGGAACACTCCCCCGGCTCACAGGATAGACCCGGCCCGACCTGACACGGGTCTTTTAGCCCGGGGTAGCCCGCATTGTAGGGCTGATACCGGAGGGACAGGAGGAGCTTCATCCAAACTCCGCGATCCTTTCCCCTGCCACAGCCCTCCGGCCACTGCCGGGAAAAGGCTGGGCGAACCGCCGATCCAACGATCCCGTCCTTCTGAGGGACAGAAAACAACTGAAGAGGTAAGAGGGAGGGGGCCATTTATGGGCTGATCCAAAAGTTTGTTTCCTGTCCCTGAGAAGGCGGGATCATCTCTCCATGTTACTGCCGTTGTGGAAGCGTGGGGAAAAGGGGTATTCCGCTGAAGAGGCCTAAAGGATTCTGGCCGTGAAGGATAAAAGCGATGGGGATGCCTTACCCGCTGAATCCAGTGGTTCAGAATATGAACCTATAGACAGCAGTGGCACTCTAACCGCTAGTGAAGATGACGAGGTTAAGGTCCCTGCTATGATCAGGCGTACCCCACACCATGTCAGTGTTCTGCATACCCCACGTGATAAGCCTCATTTGCAGCAGAGTGGTGCTAGAGCTGATCTTTTTTATGGTGCGGCTTACTCCAGCAGCGCAGCACATCCTGGACCTTCTACCAGAACTGCCGTATTTCCTGGTGAAGTGGCGAGCACCAGAAGGGCAGTTCAAGCTGGTACGGTGGCACGTGCAGTAACTCCCCTATCGCAACCACCACGTTCACAGGCCCATAGACCCCTTAGTCTCCCAGAGGCACTGGCAAACCCAAATTGGCAATCCCCTGCTTTTACCGCACCCGTATTGCCCCCTTTCACCGCCCAGTGTGGAGTTTGTGTGGAGACAGCTCATTTAGGATTGGCCCTTGAGTTTTTTGAGCTGTTCTTCACCGCGGATCTCTATGACTTAGTTGTGGCAGAAACAAACCGCTACGCCACACAGTATATAACCGCCAATCCAGAAAGCTTCTATGCCCAGCCTTTCCGGTGGAAACCAGTCACAGTTTCCGAATTTAAAATATTTTTGGGCCTTATCCTCAGCATGGGTCTAACTAAAAAAAATGTATTGCGGTCCTATTGGTCTAAAGACCCAATACATTACATGCCCATGTTCTCTGCTGCTATGTCCAGGGCACGTTTTGAGGTCATCATGCGCTTTATGCATTTCACTGACAATAAAACCTGTCATCCAAGAGGCCACCCTGCTTATGACCGACTCCACAAAATTGGGCCCCTCATAGACCATTTGTCATTCAGGTTTGCAGATGTGTATACCCCCAATCAGAACATCTGCATAGACGAGTCCCTTGTACATTTTACCGGGCGCCTTGGCATCAAACAGTACATACCCAGCAAGCTTGCCTGGTATGGGGTCAAACTGTATAAGCTCTGTGAAAGGGCCACAGGCTATACATATCGTTTTAGGGCCTATGAGGGAAAAGACTCAAAAGTGGAGCCGGTCGGATGCCCTGACTACCTGGGGAGCAGTGGCAAGATTGTCTGGGACTTGGTGTCACCCTTACTCCACAAGGGGTACCACTTATACATGGACAATTTTTACACAAGCGTGACCCTCTTTCGGCACTTACATATAGTCGAAATTCAATGCTGTGGCACTGCGCAACCTAGTCGTTGGGGCTTCCCCCAGAGGCTCGTTAATACCCGACTTGCACGGGGGGAGAGGGCTGCCTTGTGTGACCAAGATCTGCTCACGGTGAAGTGGAGGGACAAGAGGGACTGTTACCTTCTGTCCACCATTCACGCAAACACGACTGTACAAAGTGAAAGGGCAACTGGAGTAATTGAGAAACCCCTCTCTGTCCACGACTATAACCTTCACATGGGAGGGGTCGACTTCAATGACCAGATGTTGGCTCCCTATTTAGTGTCCCCCTGCACAAGACGCTGGAATAAGAAGGTGTCTGTTTATTTAATTCAATTGGCTGTGTATAATAGTTTTGTTCTCTACAGTAAGGCTGAGAGAACGGGATCCTTCCTAAAATTCCAGGAAGAGATCATTTCGGAACTCCTGTATCCAGGAGGGTCCGTGCCCCAAGTCCCTGATGTAGTTAGCGGCTACAAGACAGACACTTCCAGAGTGTCTATCCTAGTACCCCAACTGACCGTTCCCCAAGAACAATATGTTGTGTCTGTAGCAGGGCTGGAATAAGGCGAGACGCCACTGTTTTTTGTCCTGACTGTCCTGACCAGCCTGCCCTATGCATAGGGGAGTGTGTCCGCAAGTACCACACACAGATATACTATTAGTGTAGGGATCGCGTGACACAAGACAGGCACACAGGGGTCTTAGGGCCCTTTCACACAGAGCTGCTACAAACCTCTCCTTTCACCTGGGACAAAGTGCATAATGTACTTCACCACATCTCTGGGCGATTTGCGCTTTGCACATTGTCCCATGGGGAAGGAGAGTGTTGTCCTACGTGGGACGCCATCTGCCGAGACATGTGGAAGGTAACCAGAGACGCCGGAGCCAGGAGGAATAGGCCGCAACGGAGGACGCCAAACACACAGAGGACACGTACGCAACAACCCATCCCCCCAGGACCGGACCACTGCCCCTATCGACCAGGAGACTATCCATTTGGAAGCCATTACAAACGGGGTAAGACTGTTCCAATCCTTATACCGGATTCATCTAAACCAAAAGGATACTTATTCCAATATTGACATTGATTTGATGTTATTTTTATTTTTATTCTTTATCTTGTACTCTTTAACTTGTATACTGGATATATCTACCCCATCACCACTTACAAGCCACATACACCACCGTGGCTACTGGCATTAGGTACTATACGTACTGATCACCTGTAATAGTACACACCACCAGGGATTTATACATTCATATCCACCACCTGTGGCATATATGGTACACATTATTTCAATACCATAACCCTGAAGATTTTGACGTCATCACTCCGGAACCATTTGCTATTTATTTTTAATATATATTTTAACTACCAGTATGGTATATTTTTACATTTATATTAATTAATAACCTAATATATAATCGGTACCCGTCTATTTCTATATTTCTATCTACCCATACATTGGAGTGCCCTCCATCCTATAGACTTACTTTTTCAAATACATTTATTGCGTTGCTGCCTGGTTTTCTTTTTTTTTTTTTTACCTTCTAGGTGGACTAAGCGATCAACCAGCTGCAGCACTGATGTGTATTCTGACAGAAGCATTGCGCTGCTGTCAGATTGCACAAAGTCGGTGTATGCGGCGCTGCAAGACGAGATTTCTCCTCTGCAGTAAAAAAGATACGTTTGCCGAGGCTTATGAGCTGAGGGGCAGTGTTCATATGCTTTGGCAAACACTTTGTATAAAAAAAAAATGAAAAAATTCTGGCAATGATTTATTCATCCACATTGATTGAAGTGAATGGAGAAATCGGGTTTGCCAGGGTATACGAGCTGAATTTCCTGGCAGACGCCTTTCCCCTCTTTTTCTTTTTTGCACATTTTTTGCCAGAGATTTTTTAATCCACATTGATCGATGCAAATGAAGATACCTGTGCCGTTCATTTTTTCTTACAGCCCGGAGGCTGAATGGAAAAAAAAAATCTCATTACCCGTATGTTCAATATAAGGAGAATAGCAGAAACTACTAATGCTGGCCATACATGTAATGATTGCGGAGACCCTCAAATGCCAGGGCAGTACAAACACCCTACAAATGTCCCCATTTTGGAAAGAAGAGACCCCAAGGTATTCGCTGAGGGGCATATTGAGTCCATGAAAGATTTTTGTCACAAGTTAGCGGAAAGGGAGACTTTGTGAGAAAAAAAAATAATCAATTTCCGCTAACTTGTGCCAAAAAAAAATTCTTCTATGAACTCGCCTTAACGAACTAAATGCCCTCCTAAAAGGTACTCATTGGAATTTGGGCCCCTTTGCGCACCTAGGCTGCAAAAAAGTATCACTCATGTGGTATCGCCGTACTCAGGAGAAGTAGGGCAATGTGTTTTGGGGTGTCTTTTCACACATACCCATCCTGTGTGTGAGAAATATCTCTGTAAATGACAACTTTTTCAAATTTTTTATACAAAGTTGTCAATTTACAGAGATATTTCTCTCACCCAGCATGGGTATATGTAAAAATACACCCCAAAACACATTTCCCTACTTCTCCTGAGTACGGCGATACCACATGAGTGACACTTTTTTGCTGCCAAGATGCGCAAAGGAGCCCAAATTCCAATGAGTACTTTTAGGATTTCACAGGGCATGTTTACGCATTTGGATTCCATACTACTTCTCACGCTTTAGGGGCCCCTAAAATGCCAGGGCAGTATAAATACCCCACAAGTGACCCCATTTTAGAAAGAAGACACCCCAAGGTATTCCGTGAGGAGTATGGTGAGTTCATGTAAAATTGTATTTTTTGTCACAAGTTAGTGGAATATGAGACTTTGTAAGAAAAAACAAACAAACAATTTCCACTAACTTGTGCCAAAAAAAAAATCTTCTATGAACTTCACGAAATACCTTGGGGTGTCTTCTTTCTAAAATGGGGTCACTTGTGGGGTATTTATACTGCACTGGCATTTTAGGGCCCTAAATCGTGAAACGTGTAGTTTGGAATCCAAATGCGTAAAAATGCCCTGTGAAATCCTAAAGGTACGCATTGGAATTTGGGCCCCTTCGTGCACCTAGGCTGCAAAAAAGTGTCACACATGTGGTAACGTCGTACTCATACCCATACTGTGTGTGAGAAATATCTCTGTAAATGACAACTTTTTAAATTTTTTTATACAAAGTTGTCAATTTACAGAGATATTTCTCTCACACAGCATGGTTATATGTAAAATTACACCCAAAAACACATTGCCCTACTTCTTCTGAGCACGGCGATACCACATGTGTGACACTTTTTTGCAGCCTAGGTGTGTAAAGGGGCCGAAAGTCCAATGAGTACCTTAAGCTTTACTGGGTTGCTCACAATTTAGCCCCGCCCAAAATGCCAGAACAGTAAACACACCTCACAAATGACCCCATTTCGGAAAGTAGACACCCCAAGGTATTCTCTGAGGAGCATAATGAGTCCGTGGGAGATTTTTTATTTAGCTGCCAGAAGTTAGCAGAAATGGAAACTTTATTATTAATTTTTACCTCAGAAAGTGGTCATTTTCCGCTAACTTGTGAAAAAAAATTAAATCATACATGAACTCACTATGCCCCTCCGCAAATACTTTGGGGTGTCTTCTCTTCTTTCAAAATGTGGTCATTTGGGGGGGGGGATTTATACTATCCTGGCATTCTAGCACCTCAAGAAACATGACAGGTGTTTAGAAAGTCAGAGCTGCTTCAAAATGGGGAAATTCACTTTTTTGTACCATAGTTTGTAAACGCTATAACTTTTGCATAAACCAATAAATATACACTTTTTGGATTTTTTTTTATCAAAGACATGTAGCACAATAAATTCTGTGTGCAAACCGACAAGGAGGGCAGGGGTGAAGACTGGGTGGAAGTTGATGTGGAGGACGATGAGGTCCTAGACCCCACATGGAATCAAGGTCATGCGAGTGACCTGTGCAGTTCGGAGGGAGAGGCAGTGGTCGAACAGAGCCACCAGCACAGCAAAAGAGTGTTGTGAAAATTGTATTATATGTGGACATTTTATTCTAGGATGTCTGTGTTTTAGGTATTGTCATCTGTCTCCCTGATGTAACCGAGGAGCGCTCTAGCAGAGGGTACTTGGGTTGGATCGGGACCAGCGGTAAAACCGTCAGTGTGAAAACCTTCTCATGGGCTTGGAGACATGTTCCCTTTTGGATAAATATCTGCTTTTATAAGAAGACATTGATAATCTGCCTTGTCCATATACTGGTACCGTATACGGACAACCGCATTACCAATGTCTCCACAGATAGTCTCAGACCTGTAAGTACAAGTAGAATGATCTCACTTAGGTACTGGTTACTCTGAGCAGTATTGAGTTATGGCTAGTTAGGACAATGGACATGACAGGAATGAGGTGTGTGCATTTCCCTGCTCAGCTATCTTGGTGTGGTCCCCATTCCTTTTCATATGTACATATTGATGTCACTTCCTGTCTGGTCACTTCTTGTTATGTTGGTGTATTGAGGAAGTGTTTGGTGAGCTATAAGAAATAAACAGATACTGTGCTGGGCCCTTTTGGAATGGAATCAGCACGAGGAAAGGATCAACTCGTCTTGACTCTACATGACTCTGAAGAGGTACCTCCGGTCCTTACATAAAAGAGCGTATTACACGTGCTTTTAAGCACGGGGAAATTCCTTGTGCTTGGCGCGCTTTAGTGCAGCATGGCTACAAAGGTAATTTCTGCAACAGAGAGGGATCAGGGTGCAAAAGCAGAGCGGCTGTTCCCTAGACAGTACGTCTGCTACTGCCCACTGCACCCAGGGACTGAGCACAACAAAGCCAGCTCCAAGGAGTTCCCTGGCGTGGCAGTTCTACAGACAATCTGCAGACAGGACACGAGTGGTTTGCACGCTGTGCAAGCAGAGCCTGAAGCGAGGCATAAACGTTCTAAACCTGAGCACAACCTGCATGACCAGGCATCTAAGTGCAAAGCATGAGCTGCATAGGAGTAAACACCTCCAAAACCAAGAAAGGTATAAGGCTCCTCCTGATTCCTCTTCAGCTGCAGTCTCGGCCTCTTCCTCCACCTCTGTAGTGACCGTGGCACCTGGCACCCCGCAAACAGAGGATGTGTCAGCAACGCCATCACGTCCGTCACCCTCAACAAGCAGCACCACAATGTCCCATGGCAGCGTTCATACACAGTAGTGAATAAGTCCCTTTTTATAATATCTGCCCAACACACTGCTTTATGATGGCGTATTGTAGATGTCACTAATCTGAAATCTTTCTGTCTTTTTGAAGTTTGAGTAGTTAAAAATGCGATTTTAAGGCCCTCCACTATCTTTCCCATCCTGGTGATGCCTGTTCCTGATGATGCTGAAGCAAACCCCTTCTTAAAAAAAAAAACATAAAACGTGCTGCACTGCTGTCAAACACACACTGTAGTCCTTAAAAGGACTGTTAGGTCTTTCAGTAAGGTTTTTGGAGTAAAATCATTAAGTTTAGAGCAAAACGCTATGTGTCCTTGTCTACTGTCTGCTCTCTCTGACGGTGAATAAGCCGAGCGCCGGACCTCAGCTCCTATATGAAATGGTATCACGTTTTCCAGCCAGCCAATCAGTGTAAGGCTTACAGCTTACATGGCTATGGCCTTATACTGGGAGGAATTACTTACCTGGAACTTAATTGGCTGCTTAGAAGGCGCCAAATGTGCAGGGAGGAGACTCGAGCAATGCCACTAACACAGGTGGTGCTCGGCCAAGTAAAGCCGAGCGCCGAGCATAGCGATGCTTGAGCCAAACCGATACTCAGCCGAGCATGCTCGCTCATCACTAGTTACTATCCCACTTCTATGTCTCCTTGAAAAAACGCTTCAGGCGATGATGGAAGAGAATGTGGCACAGGAGGAAGAGGGATCATTTCCACGGCTATCAGGCCAGTCATTTACAAGTGGCTCAGAGGGTGGGTTACTGCACCAACATAGGCCAAGTACATAATTGTCCAGCTCTGCAAAGTTCTGGAGGATGAGGGGAAGGATGAGGAGGAACCGTGTTCTCAGCAAGGTGGCACCCAAAGCAGCTCAGGGCCATCACTGCAGCATGGCTGGGGGGGATACCAAGGACACAGATGATACACCTCCCACAGAGGACAGCTTGTCATTGCCTCTGGGCAGCCTGGCACACATAAGCGACTACATGATACACATGAGCGACTACATGCTACATTCTAACTTGTGATAATTACTGGGTGGCCACCCTGCTAGATCCCCATTACAAGGACAACGTGCCGTCCTTAATTCCCTCACTGGAGCGTGATCGGAAGATGCACGACTACAAGCGCACGCTGGTTGACGCGCTGCTGATGGCATTCCCACCTGACAGCGGGGGCTCAGTGGAAGCACAAGGCGAAGGCAGAGGGGGAGGAAGAGGTCACCAATGCAGCCGGGGCACCGCCAGCACCTCAGTAGGCAGGGTGTTGGATACCTCCTCCTCCACCACCGTTTCCACCTACACCGCCACATCCACCGCCTCCTCAACCTCTTACTCCATATGGACCTCCTCCTCCTAGTTCAAGATTATTTTTAATTTTATTTTTTTTTTTTATTCTAAGCCATTTCCCTATCCACATTTGTTTGCAGGGCACTTGTCATGCTCTTACCCACATTTCGCTGCCTTTTGCAGCCCTCTAGCCTTTTCCATTACTTTTTTACAGCCATTTTAGTGCCCCAAAGTTCGGAACCCTATTGACTTCAATAAGGTTGGGGTTCAGGGTCAAGTTCGGGCCCCGAACTCGAACTTTGCGATGAAGTTTGGCCGATCCCGGCGAACCTGAACATCCAGGTTTTCGTTTAACTCTATTAATCAGACCTCAGCTCACAGCCCCAATCAGACCCTCAATGTAAATAAGACCCCAATAAGACCTCAGATCAGACCCACAATCAGACCTCAAAACAGACCCAATGTGTATGACCCCCAAACAGACCTAAGATAAGAGCCCCAATATAAATTAGACATTTCATTCAGACTTCA
Organism: Bufotes viridis; assembly: GCA_033119425.1. Taxonomy (NCBI): domain Eukaryota; kingdom Metazoa; phylum Chordata; class Amphibia; order Anura; family Bufonidae; genus Bufotes; species Bufotes viridis. Next base: position 10,542 of record JAKVIS010000036.1, on the reverse strand, counting down.
GATCACACCTCCATACCTCAGAGCAGCCCCCTATTTCTCAATACAGCCCCCCATTTCTCAGAGCAGACCCCCATGCCTCAGTACAGACCCCCTTGCTCAGATCACATAAAATAAAAAATTTAAGTTACTTCTACTGCTCCGGACACCACTGCTCCTCACCTCCAGCACTCTCTCTTATTCTTCCTGCTGCTGCTGTGCTGTGACCCTATGCACACAGCGCCCTCACGGCAGGCAGATGACCAGGATGTGGTACGTACAGAGTCCGGGGAGCACTGCATTCACTGCTTTCCGCTCTTCCGGTACTAATGAGCGCTTCCATAATGGAAGTGCTCATTAGTATTCACCCCATAAGACTCAGTGACATTTTTACCCCACTTTGGGGGAAAATTGCATCTTATGGGGCAAAAAAAATTGTATGTCAGGACTACAAAAGGTTTGAAATGAAAGACCCAGAGCTAGAATGTAGGTAGTAGCAGCATCAGCTAATCGGCCAGAAGTAGAAGTAGTATTAGTATGCTCCAGTTGTCCCTGATGGCTTAAAAAATGCACAACATTATCATTGAAGATAAAGAGCGTGAGATCATGGATTGGATAGCTCAGTCCTCCTCTCAGTAGCAGCAGGATGGCATGGAGGTGACTTTGGAGTCTGAAACTATGCTATGGAGCCAGGGATCACAGTGTTTCCCCTGCTCCTCCTCCTTGCAGTTCCTGAGAAGGCTTTTAGTGGAGTTGTCTCAGTGTTCATTGCCCTTCCTAAGAAGCGGCAAGAAAACACCACTAAACCGTATGAAAGACAGTCAAGAGAGTCTCCTGGTTGTTAGCATCTGTACTGCCCTGAGGAAGAGGTGCAGGAGGAGGCTGCAGACTCTGAGCATAGTTCTGTTGGCAATGGTAATAGTGGCACCCGTAGCCATGGTATAGGTTTTGGGGGCAACAACAGTTGGGGGAAATGCAGAGCAGGGTAGGGGAGGACAAAGAACCCACCATAATATCTAACAGCCTGATAGAAGCTGCAGAGAGGGTTAGGACTCGAATGACAATAGTGTGCTGGACAGGACTTTGTAGTCAGATTAGGGTGCTGAGGAGAAGACAACATCAGAGGAGGAGGGTGATGGTGGCCACAATAAAGAGCAGAGGCCATGTACCCCCCAAAGAACAGCCACTGCCACATCTTCTTTGAGGTATGGTGATGCTACTGACTCTGTGGGTGGTGTGGAGATCCGCTCTGGTAGGCAGTGGTAGCTAATCCAGTATAGAGGCAACACAGACAGGTCTTGGTGTGAAACGGTGCTTTCTTTATTCACACGGTGCATACAATTGAAAGGCAGTGCAGTTCTTAGGGAGGGTGGTCACACATAACAGCAAAATAATAGTTCATTCACAGCTAGTCCATGAATGGGCCCCAAACCAGCTGCAGGCTACTTGAGGCCTGTTTCCATCACATAAAGCAAAGTCTATATAAAGCCAGGAGTAATGTCACCTTTTTCTCCTTGGTGAAGTAAGTCTTCTAGCCACGGAACACAGATGCCTCCTGGCTTCAGCTACGGTTCCCCACACAGTCCTTTACAGGCCTCAGCACACAGCCCAGCTCACCACTACCTCTCACTCTCACAGCAAGAGAACAATAACCTCCACATTGCACACCACACCCTTGTTGCTGGTCGGGTTTTAATTCTTCCCTGCAAAACCTGGCCTGGACCGTGGGGAGACAGGCACCCACCCGCATATCTGCCTGCTCCCAGTAAGAGCCGGCCCGGATCTGCTGTGTTAACAGCATAACCGCTGCAAAATGCACTTTGCCTGCTCTTACTCCACCGGGGCCAGGACCCTCGGTGGCACGTACCTCCCGTCTATCACCACCCCAGGTACTCTCCTACAGTGGGTTAGGCCCAAAATGTGCTAGAGCAAAGTCGAGCTTGACTGCCTGTACCTCTGTATGAATGGACAGTAAAACACAAATATCGGCACCGCAGCTCTATTGTACCACATGAAGTGGCATCACCCTGTCCCATGGGCAAGCAAAGGTAGCAGCTAGCTACCTACCGCAACAAGAGTTCCCTCCTTGTCCCAGTCCCCCTTGCTCCAGCCAGGCTGCATCCACAAGCAGTACAGTGTGTTTAACATCGTCATCATCTGCCTTTCCCACTCAGAATCCTCCTCGACTCTATCGCCAACTATTGATAGCAGAACGAGTGGCCAGGAAACAACTGTACTTGCCCAACAATCCAATGGTGAGCAAGCTTAATTCTCACCTGGCCAAGTTGCTGGCGGAGCAGTTGCTTTTATACAATACAATTGACTCTTTTAGGGAGCTAAGGACGTGCACTCAGCCTCACTGGAAGATACTGTACCTAGCAAGCATTATTTCTCCCAAAAAGCCAATCCTACCTTGGCAGACAACTTGGGCCGCTCTCTGTGATTCTTACTCTGCAGCAAGGTTTACACCACGGTGAACACCTGGAGCAGCTCTAAGGGGCAGGGACAGTACATGTATTTCAAGGCCTACTGGGTCAATGTTTTTTGTGGCAGCGGCAAGGTAGCACTCCTACACCAAGCCCAGGTCCGTTTGACCCCCCCACGATTGTTTCAGCCTGGATCACACACCAGGAACTCATCCGCCTCTTCCTCTATAAATGTTCTCCCGTACCCAATGACAGCAGTGCACAGGGTCGCTCACACTACTCCTCCTTCCTATCACATGTGTCAAGACAAGAGTTACTATGCTGTCTTGGAGCTTATCTGGGCGAGAGTTGACTCACAGACGTGCAGTTGATGAAGTACATCAAGCCACAAACATCCCACTGGCTGCAACTGGTCAATGTGGTCAGTGACAATGTACGTAACATCTCTGCTGCCCTAAACCTGGGCGAAATAACACCTGCATGGTGCACAGAAAGCAAAACACTACAGACCTGTGAATGGACGCTTAAGGAAACAAAAAATTAAATAGCTGTTGGGGACACAAAGGAAATCTGATGTGGAGAAGGATGAGGATGAGAAGCTGCCACTCGAAGAGGAGACAGAGGTAGAAGAACCAAAGGATGATGATGACAATTTCACCGGCCAGGACAGACAATGGTCTTAGTGGGGGTTGGAGTCGGAATGAACTAGCTCCTCGGGTACGTTGGCCAGAATAACGGCCTGTATGTTCACTTGCCAAGGCAGTGACAGGCATGTCGTTGACATCAAGCAGTCTAATGATTACTGGATGCCATGGTTTTAGACCCTTGCTACCAAGGTAAAATAAGGGAATGGTTTCCTCTCGCAGAAAGAGAGGACAAATTACGTTATTACCGGGAAACACTGTGCACATGTCTTGCTGCAGCTTACGGCAAGCAGACAGCATATCTGAAAGAGAGGACCCCCAACATCATTATTAGAGGAAGTCCAGGCAGCATGCTGAAGGTAGGGCTGGCTTGGTGTTGTTGTCCACATCTCAATTCCTAAGCCCCCTGCTCCTTGTCTTAATTACAGACAATTGGAGGAGGAGGAGGGGAAAATAAAGGGGCAGCTATTGATGGCCACAATAGAGGGACAGCATCTGGGGGAGGTATTGTGTGCTGCACTAAGGTATTTGGTTCTGTGGGATGATATTTTGTGCTGCACTATGGTACTACTGACCCTGCTGACTTGCATTGGCCCTATCTACTTGCGCTGTCCCACCTTATGTCAGTTTGAACCCATCTACATTATTAGGGCCACTTTTAGTTTTTTTCCAGGGCCACTTTAAGTTCGCAGTGGATGAGGAAATTTGTTCCTGGATGAGGAACATTGACTTCTACCTCATGAGTTTTTTTTTGTCTTTGTCTGGATCTTTTTGGACTTTATAGGATAACAGGCTGAACTGGAAGGGCATACAGATGCAGCCAAGCTAAACTTGCTGGTTAACGCATGAAGTAAAGAATGGCAAGAAAAAGATAACTAACCTTTCAATGCATTTTAATGGATTTGTCATAAGATAACTGAGATAACTCTTTGCCATGTGTTATCCGAGTCAATTTTAGCTCGGCTACATCTGAAGGTATTTTTTTTAATATTACTATCTTATAATTTTTACGCACTATGCTACCTTGTATCTTTTTAATTCACGATTACATGCATGTCTGTTCTTCAATGAGACCTTAGGCAGACATTTACTTTGTTTATCACTCGGGACACCTCAGAATATGCTAGACTACAAGAATAAAGCAGAATATGCAGTGTTATGTGACACAGTAAGGCTGACTCTGAACTGGTAAGTTCTGCTTAGAAGCCACGTACCTGGGTATACTTATACGGGCTGAGTAATAAAAGTGCGGTGTGGCTTGTATAATAGTTAGAATCTACTACAAAAGCAGCCACATTCTCGTGATCCAGACAGGAGTAATTGGGAGCATTCTTGTGTCGTCCGGAGAAGATTCTGTAGACAGACTGTGCGGTTTTCAATGAGTTTCCACATGTATCTAGTATATGATAGCCCAGGGTTATATTAGGAAGAAGGTCCGGATCAGTATTAATCGCATCTACAGCAATCATGAAGGACAGTACACTTCTATATGGTTCAAGCTAAACACTGGAAAGATTGTTAATAGCGTTAGTATCAGAATCTGAAAACAAGACCCACTGTCATAACTATAGGTGAAGTAAAAGGATAGCTCTATACATTGATACTGTATACAATGGAGACAGGTATATAGAGAGGAGGATGACTAGTAGTGATAAGCGGCAGGGGCAATATTCGAATTCGCGATATTTCGTCAATATTCGTTAGAATATTCATCATATATTCGCGAATATTCGTATTCAAGATTATGCTATCGATTGCGAAAAATTGGCAATGAAATATTCATGTAATGAGAATATTCTAACACCTGAATATATAGCACTATGGAATATAGTCGTCATTTTTTCCAATTTAATGTGAACAGTTATTGGCCCAAAAGAAACTTAAGCAGGGAGGAATTATGACTTAAGATGGAAAAAAATAACAATTATTCTAAAAAATTAAAATGTAGCACTATATTCTATAGTGCTATATATTCGGGTGTTAGAATATTCGCATTACGCGAATATTACATTAGCGATTTTTCGCATAAGAGAAAAAATAAATAAATAATGAAGAATATTCTAATTCACTACAGACTACACTATTGCAGCCTTCTCACATTGGCCCACAAGCAAGAAGCAGGTAGGTATTATGGTAATGGGTTCAGATGAAAATAAAAATAAAAATCGTATTTACGAATATATATCACTATATTTGAAATATTCACGATAAGATTCGTGCTCAACACTAATGACTAGAAACTAATGTTTAATGTCTATGGTTACAGACAATAGCAGGGGTGGACTATCCATAATCCCTACTGGGAAGATTCCTGGTAAGCCAACTCTCAGGTGGCCTCCCGAGCTCACTTTTTGGCTGCCGGACAATTACATAATGATCTGATGCTCCCCACAATAATGAACAATGGTAGCATAAGGTATTTATGTACCCAGTCGGAAACTGTAGATGGCCTCCTAAATCTACCTGTAGCTCCATCCTTAGAAGAGCAACGCAGTTGAATACTGTGGGGGGGCAAGGAAGCTGATTGCAGCACTATAGGGGGTACTACTTGCTCGGCTAGAGGAGACATTACAGGGGGGACTAAAGGAGGCATTACTGGATCTACTATAAGGGATTTTTAATACTGGGGCACTATGGGGGCATCATTATTATTTGGGGCACAATAGGTTGATATTATCATTGCTAAAGGCATTATAAGGGATCATTTTATTCTGGGGGCAATATATGGATAATTATTATTACCTGGGGCATAATGGGGGATGTTATTTGTGCTGGATGCATTATTAATACTGGAGGCACTATAGAGGTATTAAAGCTAGGGACATTTTAGGGCTCATTGTTATTATTATTGAGGACATTACTATTATTACTGGAGGCGATATGACTTCTGTGGAACTATTTTTCTGCAGTACAGTATCTGAGAGCATCTACATTGGATAATATATAATAAGTCTGTACACCCAATGAAATGACACTGGTCACCAGTGTACATCTAAAGTCAAGAAAAATTGTGACCAACAATATGATTATCACTGATTCACAGGAATGACAACCCACATTATTTCAGCTTCTTCATGAGCTGCACATATAGGACCCTTGATCATACTATACATTATGGTTTGTCTTTTTTGCAATAGGCTTGTGAGAGGCTTCCAAATAGTTATTGCCTCTTACAAAAAGTACTTGTATCCTCTTCAGTTTGCACTATTGCTGTGTGTTATGTTTCATGTACCTAAATTGAAGTGTTATGTGACTGTAACCTGCCTATAGTATGCCTGTGATAGATATTTTATATACTGTTTATTGCACTGCATGTTATAAAGGAAATGTGCAATATATTGAATTAAGTAGAAAACAAAAAGCATTCAGCAAACGAGAATGTTTTATATCTTAGTAGCCCCTTTGCTTTAGGGCTCATGCGCAAGAACATAAGGGCTCTGTGCTCTGTGGGTCCATGATACGCAGGAGACAGCCACAGGTAGGGCACACTACGAAGTAACACTAGGAAGCACTTCCATGGGATCTTGAGTCTGTGCCTCTACACCGCAAAATATGTCCTATGTATCTTACAGATCACAGACCCATTCAAGTCAATGTGTCTGGATCCGCAGCATGGAGTGCACAGTGCCAATGCCCGTGCACAGTGGACCGCTATAAGCATTTCATAGCACTGGCAGTTAGCCCTTACGTTCCTGTGCATGAACCCTTAATGACAGCTTTGCCCACTCTTGACAGTCTTTCAATCAGCTTCATGAGGTAGTCACCTAGAAAAAGTCCCAAACAGGGGAGAATTTTAATTTATTTCTTTTAAGAATTGAGTGGCATGAGGAAAGTTCTACTTAATTTGGACACCACGTTTAAATACACTGTTACATTAAACTTCATAAGAAAAAAAAACATTGAAAATGAATAAAAATTTTGTGACTGTTTATTTAATGTAATATTCATTAAATCAAAGACGACAGCTTTTGTCTATCCTGCATTGTATGGCTTATATCAGTCGAAGGTTGATATCAAGTTCTCATTGCCCAGAGAAATAACATATAAGCTGGAAAACAAACTACATTGAAACCGATGTCAGTGAGGGGGAAAGTCATACTCACTCTTCACAGTACAAGTCCAAAATATCGAATCTGTTATAAAATATAGCTCTACCAAGAAACCAATGAGCAGAAATCAGCCCGGCTATGAGGATATCTCCTTCCTTGTAGTATTCATATTCATGGCTGGGCTTGAATCCTTCTAGGTAGCATTGAGGATTATTGATTTTCTGAGATATAACAGGTAGTAGGAATATAAGCAGATAGGAGGCAACAAGACCAGGAAAGCAATTCATGGAAATGACCAAGGTCTTCTTAGTTATGATAACAGTCAACAGCTCTTCATAACTTCAGCACAGAAGAGTCCAGGGCGTCAGTCTGCAGCTGCTTATATTAACTGCCTGCTCCTGATTTAGACTCAGAGATTGCAACACGGCAACAGTAAGAGAGAAATAAATAAAACTTCAAGGTCTACAGTTTTATTTTTTGTAAATTTGCCACAGTTCATTTTCGGAATTTAACTCATGACAGTTTTCATCTGCAACAACTAAAGAATTCATTGTCTGTAAATCACAAGCGGTGAGAATATCCTGGGGTCATTCCCAAGAAATATTCTTCTTATCTTCTGCAATGTCAAGATGTAAAACCTTGAATTCTCATGTTCTGAATCTTCAAACTTCTGTTCCTCATCATACTGCAGTGGAGAACTGGGTCGATTTTTCAGCTGACTACAAGATATACTGCAGTGATTGCCTGCACTGCACTAGAAAGGGTGCATCTGTACTGGGTAAAATTGCGGCCTAATACTACAGATTTTAGGGTGTTCATTGTCTTTTACATATAAGTAAATCTATTAAGCCTTGATTGTGTAATTAGGGTGAAATTGCGGCCTGATACTACAGATATAAGGGGTGTTCACATTATTTTATATATAAGTAAGACCTTTAATCCTTGATTGAGTAATCAGGGTTAAATTGCGGTCTGATACTACAGATGTTGAGGTGTTCACTAGGGACGAGCGGACCGCTGGATGTCCAGGTTCGAGCGGTTCAGCCGAACATTGTTTCAAAGTTCGATTCGGGTTCCGAACTTTAGCCAGAACAATGAACCCCATTAAAGTCAATGGGGACCCGAACTTTGGGGCACTAAAATGGCTGTAAAAAAGTCATAGAAAGGGCTAGAGGGCTGCAAGGCTCTAAAGTGGGCGCAAAAGCAGTAAAATTGCCCTGCAAACAAATGTGGATGGGAAATGACTTTAAATGACATAAAATACATTAAAATAAAAAATAACAATCATGAACCAAGAGGCGGAGGGCAAAATGGAGTAGGAAGTTGAGGAGGCTATGTACATCGCGGTGTAGGTCGAAGAGGCGGCGGAGGAAGCCAGTACTTTCTGTTTGTTTTTTTCCACTTGTCTGTCAATTCTGTGTCAGGTTGCTAAAGGCCATAGAGTGACAGTTTGGTGATTGTACACTCACCTAAAGAATTATTAGGAACACCTGTTCTATTTCTCATTATTGCAATTATCTAGTCAACCAATCACATGGCAGTTGCTTCAGTGCATTTAGGGGTGTGGTCCTGGTCAAGACAATCTCCTGAACTCCAAACTGAATGTCAGAATGGGAAAGAAAGGTGACTAAAGCAATTTTGAGCATGGCATGGTTGTTGGTGCCAGACGGGCCGGTCTGAGTATTTCACAATCTGCTCAGTTACTGGGATTTTCACACACAACCATTTCTAGGGTTTACAAAGAATGGTGTGAAAAGGGAAAAACATCCAGTATGCGGCAGTCCTGTGGGCGAAAATGCCTTGTTGATGCTAGAAGTCAGAGGAGAATGGGCCGACTGATTCAAGCTTATAGAAGAGCAACGTTGACTAAAATAACTCGTTACAACCGAGGTATGCCGCAAAGCATTTGTGAAGCCACAACACGCACAACCTTGAGGCGGATGGGCTACAACAGCAGAAGACCTCACCGGGTACCACTCATCTCCACTACAAATAGGAAAAAGAGGCTAAAATTTGCACGAGCTCACCAAAATTGGACTATTGAAGACTGGAAAAATGTTGCCTGATGAGTCTCTATTTCTGTTGAGACATTCAAATGGTAGAGTCCGAATTTGGCGTAAACAGAATGAGAACATGTATCCATCATGCCTTGTTACCATTGTGGTGGTGGTGGTGTAATGGTGTGGGGGATGTTTTCTGGGCACACTTTAGGCCCCTTAGTGCCAATTGAACATCGTTTAAATGCCACGGGCTACCTAAGCATTGTTTCTGACCACGTCCATCCCTTCATGACCACCATCTACCCATCCTCTGATGGCTACTTCCAGCAGGATATTGCACCATGTCACAAAGCTCGAATCATTTCAAATTGGTTTCTTGAACATGACAATGAGTTCACTGTAGTAAAATGGCCCCCACATTCACCAGATCTCAACCCAATAGAGCATCTTTGGGATGTGGTGGAACGGGAGCTTCGTGCCCTGGAAGTGCATCCCTCAAATCTCCATCAACTGCAAGATGCTATCCTATCAATATGGGCCAACATTTCTAAAGAATGCTATCAGCACCTTGTTAAATCAATGCTTCGTAGAATTAAGGCAGTTCTGAAGGCAAAAGGGGGTCCAACACCGTATTAGTATGGTGTTCCTAATAATTCTTTAGGTGAGTGTATGTCCTGGGTTAAAACTGGGTAAAAAATTTCATCTCAGTTATAGATCTCACACGTCCCCTTTCTGGGGACTATATATTAAAATAATATTTCTCCTACTACAGTAAGATGGATGCCAAAGGTGTGTTCTAAATTTTAAAAAAGTCACAGACATACTACACAGTGGAATATACAGCAATTAAACGGATGAAAGGGGTGTTTATAATTTTTTCACAGACACAACCCAGAAGAATTTCCTCTCCTACATTAATTAGATCGATTCAGAATGTGTCGTCTTATTACAATTCTTAATTTTTTTCTGGGGTGGTAACTAGTTTTGAAAAAAATTAGATTCGCGGGTTCGCCAAATTTTTCGGGAAAAATTTGGTACGACCCGAATATATTCTGAGCGAATCACATTAAAAAACGCTATCTCCTGGCTGCTGAGAGCCTTTATAGTGGTGTAGAACACTGTGCCTTGCAGTAACACTCATAGGGAGTCTGCTGTGGTAGTGAAATAATACTGTGAGTCTGTATGACATGCAGATGACAGGCGCTGCTCTGAGAATCACCGCAAACTTCACGTTTCGGGCAGTCATGGGGCCAAAACTGACCAAATACAGTTAGATGTTAGCGCCAAGAAGAAGCGCACTCCTTTTACACCCTCCTCACCTGATTCCACATAGATGTCTACTGAACCTGTTCTATTAAACGTTTATACAAGTAGAGGCCCCCGACAGAGTGGAGAGGGTGTCAGCAGTAAGTTTGTGTTGACATCACTGATTATTTTGCCCTTCCTC